>JAQHUG010000170.1:706913-720110 GCA_028555095.1 Dicrostonyx torquatus | reverse complement strand
TTCTGTTTTGTTTTGTTTGTTTTTACTCTTTGGGGCCCACCACCCAGCTCCCAAATAAGTACACAGAGACTGATTTTTACTTATGAATCCCCAGCCTTAGCTTGGCTTGCTTCTAGTCAGATTTTCTAACTTAAATTATCCCGTCTCTCTTAACTATATTTTGCCTCTGAGATTTTTACCTTTCTTAATTCTATAGCTTTCTTTTCTTCTTACTCTATGACTGGCTGTGTGGCCAGGTGGCTGGCCCCTGGCATCCTCCTCTCCTTCTCTTTTTGCTTTTCTCTCTCTGCCTGGCAGCCATGCCTATCCTTTCTCCTGCCTCACTATTGGCTGTTCAGCTCTATTAGACCAACCGGGTGTTTTAGACAGGCTAAGTAACATGGCTTCACAGAGTTAAACAAATGTAACATAGAAGGGTGTAACAAATCTTTGCATCATTAAACAAATACTCCATGGCATAAACGAATGTAACACATCTTTAACTAATATTTCATAACATTTGCCAAAACATTTTTTTAAGCAATGACTATCTCTACACTTTCCAAGACGGGCTGTGATTGTGAATATCATATGCCTCATTCACCACCTTAATTCAGGCTCATTTTGATGACCACAAAGCACTGATAGGGTTTCAGCATGAGACTGACTGGGGCACCTAGCTCCCTGACATTAGCGGAGTGCATAAACTTGCCTCTAGGGTTCCCATACCCTATGGCCAGTCTACACAGATGCCTGCATACTCTGTGTCCCCTGCCCCATATAAGAAAGGGCAAATGTCTCTTCAGACATCCCTGTCAACACAATTGATGGAGGGCTTCTGCAGTAGAGCACAGGGTCTCTCAAGCCAGACCGGGAGAACTATTGGAGGAGCATCACACATGGTGATCAAACACCAGCTGGGAGGCGAGAGAGGTAATTAGTGAATGGGCATCTGCCTTCTTCTTTGTTCCAGACATCCTAACAGAAAACATTCAGCTGTCCCAGGAAAACCCAGTATTTTAATATTGACCCCCATCTGCACCATAGTTCAGAGAAAAATATTGCCCATTTCCACAGTGACACACTTGCAGATGTGTCATGGCTTGTCACCCCTTGCACTTCCAGGGATTAGAAAGTATTTCTGCAGGGTAACTAGAGCCTCTTCCCCTAGGAGTTACCATCAAATTTCTCCCTTCCTGCACCTTTGGCGTGGTTGTGAAATCCGCTAACCCAAGGGAAAATTTCTCAGCTCTTGACTTCTGCTTTTGAAGACTATAAAGCTGCGAAGAGAACTAGCGGACAACAGACTTTGCGGTGGTTCAAGGCTGCACAGGTTGATCGGACTCCTCTCCAGCCAGGCTTCCTGTGCAAGTAAGGTTTCCCTCTCACAACTAAATCCTCAGAGAGGGGATTTCTCTCTCCTTTTTCCCCCATCCCCATCCTCTTTCTCCCTCTTTCCCTCCCTCTCTCTATACTGCTTTTTTAAATAGCTATAAGGCTATGGTTTGTGAAATACTCTGGAAATGAGTGCTGTTTATATAGCAGTTGACATCTGAGTGGTACCTGTCTCTTCAAAAGTTGTTTCTGTGGGCGGACTGAGAAGCCATCGATAATGGCCCTGAGACCTGTTTCTACTGCATGTACTGGCTTTTTTGGACTCTAGTCTATTTGGATGCACACCTTCCTAGGCCTGGATGGAGGGGGGAGGGCCTTGGACTTCCCACAGGGCAGGGTACCCTGCCCTCTCTTAAGGAGGGAGGGAGAGGAAGGAGGGGAAATGGGGGAGTGGGAGGGGAATGGGAGGAGGGGAGGAAGTGTAAATTTTTGAATGGAAAAATTAAAAAAAAGAAAGAAATCCTAAATGCAGTTAAGGACAAAAAAAGATTGTTTCTGTTCAGGGTCTATGTCAGTTCTTGCTTTCTTCTAGAGAGCGGTTCTCAACCTTCCTAACGCTGTGACCCTTTAATACAGTTCCTCATGTTGCACTGACCCCCCCAAGCCATAAAATTATTTTACTTTATTTCTTTTTTTAAAAATTTATTTATTATGTATACAACATTCCTTCCATGTATGCTTGCATGCCAGAAGAGGGCACCAGATATCATTATAGATAGCTGTGAGCCACCATGTGGATGCTGGGAATTGAACTCAGGACCTCTGGAAGAGCAGTCAGTGCTCTTAACCTCTGAGTCATCTCTCCAGCACCTTATTTTATTTTATAACTGTAACTTTGCTACTGTTGTGAACCGTACTGTAAATATCTGAGCTTTCCGATGGTCTTAGGCGACCCCTGTGAGAGGCTGAGAACCACTGTTCTAGACCCAGACAACAGCTCCTTAACTCATTCATTCATTCCTCAGAGATCAGACTTACATGCCCACTCTGAACTAGAGCTGAGAGAGATACAAATGAAGGTAGCCCTCAGGGAACTAACACTGTGAATGGCCACTCACTTTTTCTCTTCACTCAGGTGTCTGAAGCAGCCATGGCAACTGTTCCTGAACTCAACAGTGAAATGACAGCTTTTCAGAGGTCAGTGGGGAGCTGGAGAGGGGTCATGTGTCCAGGGCACTGATTTCAGGAATGAAGGGCCGTGTATGCTCAGAGGCCAGATTGTCCCCCAAATTAGGGACAATCCTTCGATGGCTGTCAGAATTCAAGTCAACCTGAAGTGAAGCCTGATTTGTCTTTAATGTGTCTACCAATCTCAGCCTTGAGACATAGGTGTTGTCACCACAGGGACTCCTACAGACACAACTTCCACATGGACAGGACAGGAGACCCATTTTCAAAGTCTGGCTTGGAAGCAAAGGGGTAGAGCTCAGATTTTAGCTAACTCTGCTAGTCCAGATTTTAGATGTTAGAATCCAACAGAGAGCACCACGAGTACCTACTCACTTACCTAGTCTGGAATCTGCTTCGAGACTGTTACACAACACTATAGTACTTGCCATAAGTCTTCAGGAAGCTTGGCGTGTACTCTATGTGCAGGCTTATTAAACAGTGAAGATGTGTATGCATAGTATTGATGAGGAGACAGAACTTAACCAACATCTGCTTTCATTCCAGTGATGAGAATGACCTGTTCTTTGAGGTTGACGGGCCCCAAAAGATGAAGGTGAGACTCGGGTCTTAGCTCCCAACCTGAGGAGGGGCTCTGGAATGGGAAAATCTCCAAACAGGGTGAGGAACACTGGGCTGCCTTTCTCCAGGGCATTCATGATGGTGCCAGTTGACCTCTTTGAGTGACACAGACACAGACAACCCGCACATTGACCTAGCTCCCACACAGCTCCACAAGGCTGCGGTCACTCACCAAGAGCTGCGATGGTGATCATGGCATTCTATGCTAGGAAGACAGTCAAGTCTTCAACACATATTGAGTCCTCCCTTCAGATGAATGACGCCTACTCTGAACGCTTGGTCAAACTCCAGAAGCCTTACAGAGAGGGGGACCATGAGAGTTAGCATATCTTACTTCTCTACCAGAGAATAGAGTAAGACAATAAGACAATAAGAAGCCGGCGATAGAAACAAAGAGATTAATTGGGATCTTTTAAAAAATAGTGACCTTAGACAAGACCTTTAACTGCTGTGTGACTGTAGACAGGGCACTGTGCCCTTTCTCATCTCAGAAACGTAGGGCCTGAGCCTGAAGCTCTCTGAGATGTTGGCATTCTGCAACAACCTTCAGTTCTGAAATGTTTCCAGGGCTGGCCAAGTCCATCCTAGTGGGCACTTCCCAGACTCACTCTTGTGAAAAGGCATGTTGACGTCCAAGCTGTCCCTTCCCTTTTCCACGATAACTCTCTAATGTGGCACGGCATCTGCCCAGCCAGATCACTGCCTGGCTCAGCAGACAACTGCTTTTCTCCAACCTTTTTTTTCTTCAAGTTCACGACAGCCTTCCCCAGCTGCAAATTCCAGTCCTCAGTCTTAAATGGGTATTTTTTTAAAGGCCATTGTAGCTGATTAACTCAGCCCTAGGTGGAGCCCCTAGGCTCCATTCTCAGCCAGGCTGTGGCCCCACTGCCTGCTCTAAAGCCTGGGCTCTCAGTGGAAGCCTTTGCTCTGGACAGAAATTTCTTTCCCAATCAATTTTTCCTTCATGTTATTGAAAGTATCCATCCCTGTCCTTCAATCTTCGAAACTACTATTATGCCTCAAGGCAACTTTGGTTAGGCCTTAATGTGGTGTTTCTCTGAAGAACAGGAAAGGGATGGCACATTTCACAGGCAGAAACTCTGTCTATAGCGTCTGCCACATGCCTTTGAGGAAAGGGGTGTGTGGGAAACAGGTGAGAGCCTGCTGAGGGATCGCAGGTGGAGAAAAGATAGCACGAACACGTGGTCGTGAGAAATTAAATGTGTGGTGTTAGAGCAATGAGGACTCCAAAAGGTGAAAGGTTTAAGTGGGTGGAATTCTAATGTGAAGTGAGGTCTGCACAAGAAAGATAAAGTAGAAATGGGGTTTGGTATAGAGGATGCCAGGAAGCCTGTGTCTGGTTGTCATGTGACCTGCGAAAACCACTTAAGTCCTTTTGGGCTCCAGAGACAGAGGGGTTGTGGTTAAGAGATTGGTATCTCCCAGGGCCCCTGGAGTTCTCTGGGGTTAATGTAGGAGTTCCCTGGTCTGATGACCTAACGTGCTCTCTGCCTGGTTTCTCCACAGTGCTGCTTCCAAGCTGTTGACCTGAGCTGTCCAGACGAGACCATCCAGCTCCAAATCTCCCAGCAGCATTTCAACAAGAGCTTCAGGCAGGTGGCATCCCTTGTCGTGGCTGTGGAGAAGCTGTGGAATGTATCTGCCCCTTGCTCATGGACCTTCCAGGATGAGGACTTGAGAACCGTCTTTTCCTTCATCTTTGAAGAAGGTAGTGATGAGAGCGGAGGACAGACAGTAGACCTTTCCTCTGCTCCTCCATCCACCTCTTAGCAGTTAACTTCCCTCCTCAGGTGGAAGAGCCTTAATGGTAGACATTTCAATCATTAGAAGGAAGCAAGGAAGTCTCCAAAATGAATTAGTTAGATCTCTAGCTAATTAACTTAAAAGAAGGTTTTAATGATGCTCATATTTGCAACTTGACCATTCATTCTCTAAGTACTTTGGCTTCCACTAGAGTTTGAAGTTTTGCAATGTCCCTAATGAGCTAGTCTTATTACTAGCGACATTTTCTCTAAGTACCATGACCACTAACTAGTCCGTAGTGAATGGCCATAAACTGAAGGGTGTCTCATGGTGCCAGATCCAATGTTCCTGCTCACCCCACTTCCGATTCCTCTACGCCCCACAAAAATTAGAATAGAACCTTGGCTCCGAATGCTTAGACGCCATGCAATAAACCAAATTCTGCTGCTTCACTTCACTGGGCTTGCTCTTCTAAGTTCTACCTAAACAGCATCTGTCCTTTGACTTTCAGAGCCCCTCTCCTGTGAATACTGGAATGGTGAGCTGCTCGTGGCTGATGTTCCCATTCGTCAGCTGCACTGCAGGCTCCGAGATGAACAACAGAAATGCCTTGTGCTGTCTGACCCCTGTGAGCTGAAAGCTCTCCACCTCAATGGGCAGAATATAAACCAACAAGGTAACTAGGCACACCCTGATGTCCCTTCCTGGCCTCCTGGATGCTTACTAGATCTCTGTGTTTTAAGATGGAACACGACAGCAAAGATAGATAGATAGATAGATAGATAGATAGATAGATAGATAGATAGATAGATAGATAGATAGAATGACCACTTATCAGTCTAGTCACATAGGGATGATATAGGGACAGCACATTGCCAGTGCTCCATTAGTGTGGAATCATTTGATGGGCATGCCACAACTGCCTGTGGGTTCTATTTCCCTCACTTTGAGGCTAAAATGTGGTTGATAATTGATATGTTCATTTCTGTTCCCAATTCTGTTCCTTGCCCTGACATCCTTCCCACCCAAAACCACATGGTTCCTTGTAGGGAAAGTTACTGACCATCAGGAACTTACATTTCTCTTCGATAAGGCTAAAAACAAGTTTTTCAAGTGTGGGGAGGGCATCTTTAGATATAGGGATGAACCTGGCACCATGCCACTGTGTCCAGAGGGCACCAGCTGACAGCAGCGGCATGGGCTTCTCCCTGGCTTCTGATCTTAGAAGCCTTACAAGAAGCTGTTGCTCTTGTCCAGGTGAAGATAATCATATTTCTCAATAACGGAGTCATGGCAGTGAGATTGTTGTGACTAAGATCAAAATGCGTCCCTTTTTTGAAGTCACTCCCCTGGCTAAGCCAGTTGGTCCCACTTGCTGTTCTACATTCCTCAAAGAGTGCTGGCCCTGAGTCCTTGTAGGAGCATAGCATTACCTGTTTCCATAGTGACCAAATTGTACTTCTCATGTTAATGGGCACACAGCCTGCCAGTGCAAGAGCTTCATTTCTTAGAGCTTAAAAGTTAGCCTCTTTTCCCTCTTCATTGCCGCTACTAAGAGGGTCCAAGGAAAGCCTGCAGTGGCCTCCTGACCTTGCTACTATCTATGCAAAGCCCTGCTAGCCTGTTCTGTACCCAGGGAAGCTCCTTCTGGGTTCCCACAGAGGACTGTAGGGACTTTGTCTATTAAGTCTGGTGCTTGAGTCCTCCTAGCATGGCTGGATCCTTGACCCAGTTTGCTCTCCTTCCTCCAGTGGTATTCTCCATGAGCTATGTACAGGGAGAAACAAGCAACAGCAAGATACCTGTGGCCTTGGGAGTCAAGGGGAAGAATCTGTACCTGTCCTGTGTGATGAAAGGTGACACGCCCACCCTGCAGCTGGAGGTGAGTAAAGCCAGAGAAGCCACTCCCTTGTTCTCTTAAGACTTTCAGCCAACCTGTACTTCCCAGGCATCCTCCTGCCCTGCCTTCCAAAAAATGTAGGAGGTCTTCTCGACAATTTATATAAATATAGAATAAAATGAGCATAACTTTTAAATGCATGCAAAGCTCACTCCCTCCGTGGGAGAAATGAAGCCATTTTGCTGTTCTCATCATTTCCTGCCGCTGTTATGACCCCCAACACATCATGCAATGTCAAGGCTGGAAGGGTCGCCTGTGGCTACAGTTTGGTTTTTATTTTTCTCATTTGATGGAGGAGAGTTTGGAGAACTACTCAGTTATTGGGAATCACCATCCATCTTTGGTCCATTCCTACCTCTTGCAGCATCCCCACCAATAGCTTCATTCCCAAGCTGATGCCATTCATACTTTATGGGGGAAAAATGTGACAAAGTACCTGGAAACTAAGTAGTCTTGGAAGCTTTAATATAATTTCCACTTTTTAAAATATTTCCACCCATTATCCTCCCCTTGGGCTTTGAGTTCAGAGAGAACAAAGGGTTCTTTCAATGCTTGAATAGAAAGATGGGGTCCAGGAATCAAGAATGTGCCCCCTAATCCAACAACCTGTTCATCACTCTCCTCCCCAGCAGCCCTGAAAACATGGCTACCATGGTAGCTTTATTCTTTCTGTCACGCACACACAAAATTCTTCTTCCTATCTTTCTGCAGAGTGTGGATCCCAAACAATACCCAAAGAAGAAGATGGAAAAGCGGTTTGTCTTCAACAAGATAGAAATCAAAACCAAGGTGGAGTTTGAGTCTGCGCAGTTCCCCAACTGGTATATCAGCACCTCCCAAGCAGAACATAAGCCTGTCTTCCTGGGAAAGAACAGCGGCCAGGATATAATTGACTTCACCATGGAGTCCATATCTTCCTAGGAGGAAGCCTCAACTCTTAGTGCTGACACAAGAAATAGTCTGGACTATTTCTCATGCCTTCCCCAGGACATGTTAAGGAACTCCCTTGTCACCAATGAAGGGACAGCTCTGTGTCCAGGGGACTCTTTAGTCCAGGTCTCTCTCACCTCTCCTGCATTTTCAGAGCCACCTTTACAGAAACCACGGCACATTCTGTGCAGAGAAAGCCTGTCTTTTCTTCCTGGCCTCTGATGGGCAATTGTTTTCCTGTTTATTTATGTATTTATTGATTGGTTGATATATTTAACTTAATTCAAGGGGGACATGAAGCAGGCCTACAAAAAAAATCTAGTTTTCCATGTTTATGGAATAAATTGAATTTTGATCCAGTGCGTGATCTGAGCTGAGTTCTTTCATTGAAGCTGAGAATAAAGAGGCTCATATTACATAGATGAGAAACTTTATGAATGAAGCACTAGCACATTGTTTTGATGAGTATGAAATAAATTTTACTAAAGCAAGAAACTTTAAGCCTGGTTATTGACTTCTCTTGGAGCTTACACAGAAAGAGGGAAAAAAGAGAGAATTCTCACTGGAGGTCAAGAAGCCCATTCCTCACAGCTGAGAATGACAAAGTACCCTAGACACATCTTTGACCACAAATAGAAGCCTTCTCACCCTCTCAACTTCTTTCTTCCTTCCTTCCTTTCTCCCTTTATCCTCTCTCTTTCTTCCTTTCTTTCTAAAAGCTATTCAAGGGCTAGGGAGATGGCTCAATCAGTAAAATGTTTACCATGCAAGCCTGAGGACCTGGATGAGATCTCCAACATCCATATAAAAAACCTGATATGGTGGCACATGCCTGTAATCCCAGCACTGGCGATGTTGGATCAGGAGTATTCCCAGGGCTTGCTAGCCAGTCAGTCTAGTGGGTATCTGCATCCGTTGAGGGATCCTGTTTAAGCAAATGAGTGTTGGGACCATTTGGAGTCCTGGCCTCCAGCGGCTCCTCCCTGCTAGAGATCTTTACCTCTGATTCTAGTTACTAAAAGCTGTGTCAAAGTTGTTTGCCAGCTCTGCTTCACGAGCATGTGTTGCCTTGAGGATCAGAGGATAAGGTTTTCACTTGTTGACCCACCTGACTGTTGGGTATATAAGCCTCCATGGTGCTATTGAATAGAGGGCTTCTTACCAGTGACTAGGGGTCCGTGTCTCTCTGTCTATCAGTCTCTGTGTCTTTATATGTTTCAACCTCCAGCCCCTAGCCCGAAGCAGCTCGGGAACTGTATGGTAGTGCACAGAGTGCAGAAAAGTGTTGGTGCACAGCAAATGAGGAAGATAAATGATTTTGATCTATAGTCGCTATCCTCACACATGAGTGTGTGCGCAAACACACAAACACACACACAAGGGGTTTTCATTGCACACAATTCGTCTGGAAAATAAGATCAGCTAAAACTTTAAAGCGAGTAAGAGTTGGTGGTAACAACTGACTTGCCTAGTCAGCTAGTCCATAGACATCTGTTAAACAAATGTTTAATAAATAAGTTAAGCATCCCTACTTCCATAGGAGATAAGTGGGTAAAAGAATGGAAGGATGGATAAATAAACAGATGGTCAGATGTAAAAATTAAGGGAACATGACACATAGAGACAAGATAAAGGCTAAGAGGAGTAGCCAGGATGGAGCTACAGGGTCTGGCAGGAGAGATGGCAAGTCAAGGAGGGTGACATTTGCATCATATCTAAAGAAACAAGGAAAAGTTGGAAAAATGAGGAATGGGCACATCAGATACAGGGACTCAAGTGAATGAAGGCATGGGGATAGGAGAATAAATGATGCACAAATAAAATCAAGACTAACCAAAAGCAATGTCAAAACACAAAAGAAGTTACAGAAAAAGAAAGCTGTGCTTCATCCCAAGTAAAGGGATGATTTTTCTGAACACACAAAGGGCCCTTCAAAACGTTAGAAGAAGAATATAATGAATATCCAACAGAACAATAAACTCAGGCTTATTACCAGGCTAGGCTGATCACAAAAGCGGAAATGCCATCAGATCCTGGGCAGAGCAAGGGTTACTCAACGTTACTCATTAGAAGAAAGTCAACTTAGAAGTACTTTCAGCTACTCATGTTCCTACCTGAAAGACAAAAATCAAAGGTTTCACACGCCCTGTTGACGAACTGTAGGGAAACCCCTCTGTTAAATATTATACATGGAAGTATGACATCTCTGGAAGAAAACGTGATAGTGGATGACTGGCAATCACAAATGTACTTCACTTTGTCCCAGCAGCAATCTTACTGCTGAGAATGCACCTATGAATGTATATGACTTTTATCAAATGGCACAGAATCAGAATTGTTCATTTTACATAGATCACTGACAATAATTGGAACTAACTCAGAATCAACAAGAGACTGGTTAAAGACTCGAGGCAGAACTAAAGAATGAGCAAAGGCCCAGCTCTCTGTATTCATATGGAACTCTCTCCAAAAGAAGCAGAGACACTAACATAACAGAGAGCAGAGAGAAAAGCAAAGCCATCCAATTGTGCTCATATCTGATCTGAAATTTCTAGAGGATACATAAGAAACCAATAAAGTCACGGAGAAGATCCAGGCATAGGAATAAAGCCCTCTCTGTATACTTTCCATGTAGTTTAATCTTTTTAATCTTGTGAACGTATCCACTTCTCAGATATAAAATAAAACTAAAGCTTTTTTTCCCAGAACAAAAGAATTTAAACGACTAATCACAGAAAAGCAAACACCAAAATGTCAGTGCTTAAAAGCTTGCTTCCAAGATGTCATTGTTTTTTACCGCTGATGTACAATGTGTAAATGTGCCACATTTTCTTTATCCATTCTTTGGTTGAGGGGCAGCTAGGTTGTTTCCAGGTTCTGGCTATTATAAATAATGATGCTATAAACATAGATGAACAAATGTCCTTGTAGTATGATTAAGCATCTTTTGGATATATGCCCAAGAGTAGTATTGCTGGGTCCTGAGGTAGGTTGATTCCCAGTTTTCTAAGAAATTGTCACACTTATTTATTTCCAGAGTGGTTGTATAAGTTTGCATTCCAACAAGCAATGGAGGAATGTTCCCCTTACTTCACATCCTCTCCAGCATAAGCTATCATTGGTGTTTTTTATCTTAGCCATTCTGACTGGTGTATAATAGTATCTCAGAGTCATTTTGATTTGCATTTCCCTGATGGCTAAGGATGCTAAACATAAATTTGCATGCAAATGAATGAAACAGAAAAAAAATCCTGAGTGAGGTAACCCAGACCCAGAAAGATGAACATGGTATATACTCACTCGTAAGTGGATACCAGCTATAAAGCAAAGGATCATAGAGAAGCTAAGTAACAAAGTGAACCCTAAGAAAAGCATACACAGACCCACCTGGAAAGGGGAAATAGACAAGATTGCCTGACAAATTTGGGAGCATGAGGGTTGGGGAGAAGAGAGGGTGGAAGGGGAAAAGGAGAGGAGCAGGGGAGGGAGGAGAAGAACTTGAGGGAATGGGATAGTCGAGATGGGGGAAGGACAGAGATGGAGAACAAGGAAAGAGATTTTGATTGAGGGAACCATTATGGAGCTAGCAAGAAACCTAGCACTAGAGAAATTCCCAGGAATCCACAAGGATGACCACAGCTAAGACCCTAAGCAATAGATGAGAGGTGGCCCGAACTGGCCTTGCCCTGTAGTCAGATTGATGAATATCTTAAATGTCACAGTAGAACCTTCATCCAGCAACTGATGGAAACAGAGGCAGAGACCAGCAGGGGAGCACTAAACTGAGATCCCCAAGTCCAGTTGAAGAGTGGGAGGAGTGAGAATATGAGCAAAGAGGTCAAGACCATGATGGGGACACCCACTGAGACAGTTTACCTGATCTAATGGGAGCTCACCAACTCCAGTCAGACAGAGAAGGAACCAACATGGGTCCAAACTAGTCCTTCTGAATGTGGGTGACAGTTGTATGGCTGGGGCAGACTGCAGGGCCACTATTAGTGGCACCAGGATTTAACCCTACTGTATTGGCTTTTTTGGAACCCATTCTCTTTGGATGGATACCTTGCTCAGCCTAGATATAGTAGGGAGGGCCTTGGACCTTCCCCAAAGCAACACACCTTACCCTCTCTGAGGAGTGGATGGGGGCGGGGGTGGGGGGTAGGTGAAGGAAATGGGAGGAGGGCAGGGAGTGGGAACTGGGATTGGTAACTAAAATGAAAAAAGATAATTTCTTTTTAAAAAATAAAAGAAAAAATATATTTAAAAAAGAAGAAGGAGAAAAAGAAGAAGCTCCCTTCCAACATCCGTTTTCCTTATCTCCAGCTCCCCAAGCTGAGGCAGAGAAAGGCACAGCTCTCACACCTCCTAGTTTCAATGGAACCATTGTTAGGAGCAGGCATCCATATGTCACTTATTCCATAACAGAGAGCTGTTGTGAATGACACAGAGGTGGCCCCATAGCCCAAGGGCAACCCCCATTCCTTGGTTCAGTGACACAATCCTTCTGTCCCTTTCAGGTCCAGATTCCAAATAATCTATGGGCACATACATGTGTGTGGTTTTTCAGAGAAGAAAAATGGCAGTGCTTAGCTTTGTTAAATGACCAGTGGTTCAGAATTCCACTTGCCATTTGCTGTTCCTCCAAAGAAACACGTTCAAGAACACTCAGAGATGCCTTGTCTATACATAACAACAGCAACTGGAAGCAAGGTCCAGACACATCATTGGTAGGAAAGGACAAATCGCACAAGGACAGAGCAAGAACATTTACACAGAGTGGAAAACCCAGCTCTGCAGCACTAACCATGGGCTTCTAAAGGGAGAGCTGGAAGGGTATTGACCACGCTGAAATGGTGGTTACTGGGAGAGACAGAGCAAGGAGGGCTGCCAAGGGGAACTTAAACTACTCTCTCTCTCTCTCTCTCTCTCTCTCTCTCTCTCTCTCTCTCTCTCTCTCTCTCGTTTAATCCTCTGCATTGAGATGTGCAAATGGCTTGAGTTCTAATTCCTGGATCTGAGTCAGTGACTAAACTGATCCTCCAAAAGATGTTCTATTTCTGATGTGGAGCCAAGTTCTCTCTATATCTCTGTACTAGGTGTCCTTGGCCTGGAAAAATGATTTCCTGTTGCACCAAGAGGCTCAGAGGATTTGAGTAGGGAAGAGTCAGAATGCTCCTTGAATTCTACTCAATACACAAAATGTAGGCCAATTGGAAGTCGAAGTCGATTTGTTTGTGACCCTGGCAGGAAACATCACCCCACCACGGCTCCTACCAGCTTCCGAGGAGAGCCCACATGCTGGTCCGTGGAAACCAGGCGCTTCCAACTCTAACCTGATAGCTGAGGTTCTGTAAGAAACAGTCCTTAGAGGCAGGCAGCGGCTGATTCTATAGGACTGAGCCGCAGTGAACAAGTACCTGGCTGGGGAAGAAAAATAATCCAGTGGTATCTGGGAGCATGTGATATCTGAGAGGCTGGGG
>JAQHUG010000170.1:652975-695704 GCA_028555095.1 Dicrostonyx torquatus | reverse complement strand
GAGGGAGGAAATGCTGAGAGAGATGACTGGAAAGGAGGCCTTTTCGGGGTCCGACCTGATGCAAGGGAAACCACAAGGGTGGCCCCAGATAAGACTCCTGGCAGTAGTGGATGTGTAACCTGAACTGGCCATCTCCTGTGATTGGATTGTTGACTACCCCGTTTGTCTTCAGAGAGCCTTCATCCAGTTACTGATGGAGGCAGATTCAGAGATCCAGGGCCAGACACTGGCTGAGCTCTGAGTGTCCTGCTGAGGAGAGGAAGGAGGGATTATAGGAGCCAGGGGAGTCAGGGACATCGCAGGAAAACCCACAGGAATGGCTAGTATGGTTAATGAAAACTCAGTCTGAACCAACAACCAGGGAACCTGCATGGGACTGACCTAGGCCCTCTGTAGCTGTGACAGCTGTGCAGCTAGGTCTATGTGGAGCAGGGCTGTCCCTAGTGCTTTGGTTGGCTCTTAGGAACCTTTTGCTCTGGATTGCCTTGCCTAGCCTTAATACAGGGCCATGCTTTTTTGATGCCCATGGGAAGCCTGCTGATTTCTAAGCAGATATGGAGGAGGGGTGGGGTTAGAGGGGCAGAGGGGAAAGGGGAGGAAGTGAAAGGAGAAGGGGGAGGGGAGGCTGAAGTCAGGCTACAAAATAAATGAATTAATTTAATAAAAAGAAAACTTCATGAAACTGCTTCCACATTTGAACATGGAATTTGGGGTAGCCTACATCTGTGTTCCTGGGCCATGATCACACAGAATAGTTCCAGAATAAACTATCTCTTAAAGATAAGAGCTATGATCTATACATATTAATAATAGCAGAAGAGAGACTGGGAGAAGGAAGGAGACTGGTAAAAAGGGGGCAGAGAGGAAGGAGAGAGAATAGAAGATAGGGAGATGAATAAGAACAAAATACATAAAATATTTCCATGGACTTGTGAAACCTAACACGTACAATGGATTTACACCAATAAAAACAAAAGAAATCCCTCTGAATTATATGACAAAACTGACATTGTGTGGAGAGAACTGAAAAAAATTTATGAAAGTTGCCCTCTGACCTCCACATGAGCATGTATACACACACACACACACACACACACACACACAAACTTGGGCGCACACAATAAATAAATGAAATATAAATGTTTAAATTATTTTTAGGACTGGCTATGTAACTCAGGGAATCGGGGATAGAGCCCTCGCCTAGCAAACACGATACCCTGGGTTTGACCCCACACATGCACCATCAGCGACATTAAACAAACTACTCAGGACTTGCAACAGTTGCATTAGAAGAAAAAGAGGCTGCCAGGGCTCTAGGAAGTTTGAGGGTCCTTTGCTGGCCTCTGGGTGCTTAGATAGTCCCTCTGTTCTAAGTCCTAAGAGTTCTGAGAGCCTTGGACAATGGGATGTCCTAGGATCCCAGGATACGTGGGAAGCTTCTTTAGGAAGTAAAGAGCGAGCCGACCACAGGGATGAAGACCACCCTGATCTTCACCTTCACAACTGGCTGCCTGCCTTCCCTCGGGGCGTGTTTGCTGACTTGGATGACAGCCAAGTGATCCCAGTGATGTCAGGGCTGTGTGTGACTTCAGTCATGCCAACTAATGGAAAAGACTCTGGAGTGAAAGCCTAGCCCACCTTCCCTCTGACCTCATTTCCCCTCTGTCATAATGTGGGGGTGGATCAAGGGTGTGGTCATCAGCACCAGCGCTCTGTGGTTGAGTTCCTTCCCAGTGGTAGAAAATAACCAAGCAGAAGAGCATGACAGAGAACTACTGGGCAACTGCAAATGGGTGGTACTGTTTGCATTGAATTACCCGTCACACAAACAGCAGCCAAAAAGAGGAACCTCGAGTGTAAAGGGCCAAGGGTGGATGTGGGTTGGCACCAGCGGAGCACAGCAAGACCACTGGGTCCTGATAGAAGCCAGGCCTGCACCATAAGGACAGACTCCATAACCTGAGCGAGGCAATGCCACCCTCAGCTCTCTGGGGCAGAGAATAAAGGAGTTTTGGCTATGATTTGACATCTCTCAATTTATGGTGTCTTGCTGTTTGTCACGTACACTATGTTGAACTAAATCACATGATATAAAACGTCCTACCATCCATAAAAGGTTGTAAAAAGTCAGACCTTCCCTTTGTTCAGGGAATTTGGCCAGAGAGACTCTTCGGGGGTGATTCTGGGAGACTGTTCAAATAGTGGCTCTTCATAGAGGCCTCCTCCTGTTATTCCTCTCATTGTGGAGTGTTCTCTCTCTCTCTCTCTCTCTCTCTCTCTCTCTCTCTCTCTCTCTTTCTCTCTCTCTCTTCCTCCCTCCCTTCCTCTCTCCCTCTTCCTCCCTCCCTTCCTCTCTCCCTCTCTTTCTCTCAAAATGAAATTCCTTTCCAGACTTAAAGGGGCGACCTCCCTTTCTCTTTAAGGCCCATCATTCCATTATGTTTATTTAGATCTATAAATATCCTCTTGTCTATCCAGCGTTCTATTCCACCTCAAGTCACCACCACAGCCTTGAAGACCCTTTTTCCCAAAAGAGAAAACTCCGTTCTTCTAAAGGTAATTGTGTGCATCAGCTTTCATTCTGGGCCTGCTAAAACTGGTCTTGCTGTCTTATAACAAAGCTGAAGCAGAGTAAACAAGGGACAAAGGACAGTTTGTTCATGAGTGAACAGAGAGGCAGGCAGGGATCAGACTTAAGGAGTTTGGGATTAGAGCCTTTCCCAAGTTACTGGAGACTCTTAAGTATGGAAAAGGATGACCTCATTGTTTGGTCTGTAAGTACCACTCTTGCTACTTTGGGAAGAATGGATCCTGGGACAAATGTCAAAGTACAGTGGCCTAGGCAGTAGAGAATGAATCTGGGCCCAGGTTCAACACAGAGTAGGTGGTGAGGAACCTATTCTGTGCCCAAAAGCAACAGAACTGATTGATAAGTAAGACTGAAGATTAGGGAGAGAGCGGAATCAAGGGGGACTTACAGGCTGGAGGAGTAAGCGGATACTTTATCAGACATGGAGCAGCCTGGAAGGGTTCGTAGGAAATACAGAGTGAGATGAAAAGTTCTACATTTTGATGAAGTTCTATCTGAGACACTTGCTATATATCCTCATGAAGATGTCTAAGAATCGTTGCATAGAAAATCCAAATCTTCTTTGATAATCAGAGCCAGCTGTGGCTGGCATGTAGCAGTATTGATGTCATGGGTCACATTAGACCACACGAGAGAAAGAGCTAGAAAAGCTGCATGGCCAGAAACAGCAGTGAACACACCAGCGTGGGGAGTTTGGAAGGAGAAACGGAGCCATCAGAAGAGACTGGACAAGGGTAGCCAGTGAGGTGAGAGAAACGTGGGAAAAGAAGAGATACCTAGAAAAGAACGGCAGAAGAAAATGTGTCCGCCAAGGGGAGCGAGGCCCTGGCCACAGGATTCCAGGAAAAGGAGTTAATGATGGCCCTGAAACCAAAGCGAGGAAGAATTTGAGGACCAAACAACCTAACTGGAAGGGGCTAAGAAAGAAACAAAAGGCACGGGTGTGGAGCCGGCAAACAGTGCCACTGAAGCCAGGCTGTGGTGGTGAAACTTAAGTAGGAAAATTGGAGTTTGGGGTTACCCTGGACTACACAGCAGGACCCTCTACTAAAAAAGAGTCCTTTGAATAATTTTTTAAGATGAAAATACATTAGGAGAGGGATGGAAAGTCAAAGAAGGGCAGTCGGTAGCTGAACGCTGTTGGATCCACTAAAGATTTTTATATTTAAAATAGATTTGCTGGGGCCCATTAGCAAGCAAAGATGAATCATGTAATTAGGAAGGAGAAATCTGGCGTGTGGGAGAAAAAAGAAACCAACTTATAAGAAACCTGTAGGGAAATGATGAGAGGAGGAGGTGCAGACCGTGGGGACAGAGGCAAATAGGCT
Source organism: Dicrostonyx torquatus (assembly GCA_028555095.1). Lineage (NCBI taxonomy): Eukaryota > Metazoa > Chordata > Mammalia > Rodentia > Cricetidae > Dicrostonyx > Dicrostonyx torquatus. The sequence goes on along the minus strand of JAQHUG010000170.1, from coordinate 691,786 downwards.
GGTAGTCGCTGGACTAGAAGTGCCTAGCAGCTCCGTCCTGCCCGTCCTCTCTGAATAAGATAGCTCACAGTGTGCTGACAGACAAGGGCCTCATGGTCATTACATCCTTTTCTTAAGTGCCTCTCCCCCATGATGCCCATGCTAAAATTTAGATTAAAACGTTCCTTAGTGAACTCCAACCTTCTTTCACATTGGCTTACCTGACATTCTTTGCAGTAGAGTCAAGAACCCCAACTTTAAGTTAGGTGTGGTGATATGCTCTTGTAATCTCAGCACTCAGAAAGCTAAAGCAGAGGATTATTGAGAGTTCAAATCCATCCTGAGCTACATAGAGAGACCCAAAGACATAGGACAAGGCCAGGGGGAGACTTGAGTACTAGAAAAAAAGAGTTAAATATTCAGGAGGGTTAAGACAGCAAACAATGACATAATTGGGTATTGATTTTAAAAATAAAGGATTTTTCCTCTTTGCTATACAAAAGAAAATGGCTTTATAAATTCAAAATTTATAAGTCAAACCTAAAATGCTAAGAAAATGTGGGCATTTCAGTCTGCAATTATAATAAATTTAATGATATGCACTGACTTTCAAGTAACTGCAAATGCCTTGAACTTCAAGAGGAAATTTGGAAAATGAGCCAGACGCCAGAGGAAGCCAGTGCTCCCTTGCAGCTCTTGAAGTCAGAAGACCAGGGTGGTCAGTGTCAGACAAAGTTCTGCCATCGTTGTTCTCCCAACACACAAGCTACCTGGTCCCTTGGGTCCTTTATGATCCCAGCTGTGCTGCTCAGTCACAGAGCTGAGACCCACGCTAAAAAAATTCCACCCACACAGGGATATACCCTTCACACACACACACACACACACACACACACACACACACACACACATTTTGGCAATCAAAAAGAGGTCATTTTGAAAACTCAGATTTTCTTGCTTCCAAGAAACAACTGGGTGTGTACCTAGCCCTAAGCACCATTCTTTTCCCAGGGCACACACCTCTACCCTTTCTCCTCCAATCTTATCACAATCCAAACCCCACTGTCTAGACCCCTGGCTCTTTCAGAGACTTGACATCACAGAAGGCCAAGACTTTATGCAGAATTTCTCTTCATATAGTAGGAAAATATAGAAGGAAAGAGGCTAAAGCATTATATTAAGAAAAATGATCCAAGCTGAGCAAGGCGACACATGATCAACATATCAGAGGCTTAGGCAGGAGGACTGCCTCAAGTTCAAGGCCAGTCTGGTGAATTCCAGCCCAGTTTTCACTGTGGAGTGACACCCTACCTCAAAGAAAAGAAAGTATACATGTACATAACACACACACACACACACACACACACACACACACACGATCTCTCTATATATATATACATATATATGGTCCAAATGTAGTAAAAGCATCTCAGCAGCCTACTTCTGGAGCACCCGATGATCTAGGTCAGAGGCCCACAGCTCCCCTTTCTCTGTAAAGGACAGTCCTGAGGACTGTGAGTTCTCTGTCACAACCTCTTATCAGTACCCTTGCTGCACTAAGACAGTCTCAGACAATGCACAACAAACAGAGGGCCAGATAGACCCATGATCCTTTGCCAATGCCTCTAGAGGACGTGCCTATACAATTACTGGCTACAGATTCAGGTCCAGACTCCATAGTCTGATGTCACCTTGCAAAGAGCTGGATGGGTGGCAGGACACTCTTGTCCAGTATAACTAATTATTCCGGTCCATTAAAAAAGCAAAGCCAGCTGCCACACGATTGCCCCATTTCTCTGTTTGGTTGATTGGTTGATGTGGAGCTTAGTTTTTTGAGTCAAGGTCTCAGGTATCCCAGGGCTGGCCTTGAATTGCTGATCCTCCTGTCCCAGCTCCCAAGTGCTAGGATTGCAGTCATGTGCCACCACACCCTGCAGTCCTGTTTTGCATCTAACCTTTATTCTACTGGTGCCATAAATATCTGTGCCAGCACCAGTCTGTGAAAACACAGATTCCATTCTTGCTTCTCTAATCAGCTGTGCCATATGCTGGTTCTGCCAATAATTAGTTGAATACATCTTTGACACAGTCTACTGTATATTAGTAAGAAAGCTGTATTTGGTTGTACTTTGACTAGTTCTATATCTTTTTGCTTGCTTGTTTGTTTGTTTGTTTTTTGTCTTCTTTCCATTTGGAACTGAAATCACTTGGATTTCTCTGGACCACACTATACCACCCACTCTCAGGGCTTGGAAACTCTGTAGCCCTCCTTCCAGTCCCACCTCCTCCCAGATGCCAGGACTGCTAGAGCTAAAACTGGACAGAGATAACAAGGCTCAAGGGAAGAAAAGGAAGTATAGGAAGCAAGACCTGCTGGGGCAGTGCCCAATCTTACCTGTCGTGACTATGACTTCACCCAGGGAGGTCTGGGAAGCCAGGCAGGAACCACGCCCCACCACCACCTGCTCTTCTGCAAACTGAGTCATGCTGAACACAGTAAATCCAGAACGGAAGGATTTAATTTAGCAATAGACACCTGAAATATTCAAATGCTTCTGCTTTGGCCCAAGGCCATCTTATAAGGAATATTTTTAAATTCTATTAACTGAAATCAAAGATGTGCAGCAAATTTTATGCATTTTATCAGTGTTTATTAGCTTGTTATTCAAGATAATAAAAAGTGAAATAAACCAGGAACCAATTAATTAATATTTAGCATGTTATTATGCAACTGTTAAAAATTTCTTAGAAAGAGAATAATTTATGTCAAAAGTAAGTATTCTTTTGGAATGCTTGCTAAAAGTAAAAGAACAGTTTAAACATAATTTTATTCCAGTACTAATGACCATCTGTATCACATATAAAATATATATAATTCTATATGTTTATATGTGAAATATTCATGTTTATATGTTAAAGCTACATACACATGTAAATAATAGCATATATGATGTGGATAAGTAAATATATAGGCATATTCTGCTAACCATCCCTATATATATTTAATCAATGAGAAGCAAATATGTGTGGAAAAAATTGCCTCTATGCTGAGAAATACAGGCTTTTCTTTCTTATTATTGGTGCTTAATGATACAGTGTGACAACTCTTCACATAGCATCATAATGTAGTGAGAGCTAAGTCACCCAGAATTGACTTAAAGTCTGTGGGAGACGGTGCCCGAGCTACATGCAAACACTGCACTTGGACATTCTCATCTCCAGAGAGAGCAGAAAGAGGTTAAACAAATCAGAGGAAAGACTGGGACCTAAAACTAAGGTAGCTCTTTCAGAGTTGCCAACAGCACAACCATGGAAGCTTCCTCCCCACTCATGTTGCACGGTTAGGAGCAGCCTTAAGGCTCCCGGAGCCAAAGAAAGGGAGTGAAAACATGTATGATCTTGGCCCTAAGCTCATGAGTCAAGAAATCCCTGAGTCAGAGCAGAGACTCTAGAGAAAGACAGGGGCCCTGGCAAGTTTGGGGATGAACCCACATGTCAGAGATGAGATCTGAGCTTAGCATCAGAGAAATGTGAAAACAGGACCCCTTGGCTACAAAAAGAAAGAAACTCTGGTTTAAGGGAAGGAGGGAACAAGGGGAAGTTTCAGCAGTTCCATAGAAAAAGTAGGAGCACAGGTTAGGACATCAAAAGGAGAGGAATTTCTACCACCAGACATATGGAAATCAATAATCAAATAGCAGGGGACGGGGAGCTAACGCAGAGGCATGGCCAGCTGTGCCGAGTGGCACAGAAGATACGATAGCTATTTGGAAACCTGCGATGTCACAGTTCAGAGACAAAGCTATGGATCATCTCAGTCCTCCTATGACAAGACTCCCAGAAACCAGACGCGCATGTGCGTTGAATAACTGCCTTCACTCTGCCATTCCCTTCCTTTAGAGAAGAAAATAAAAACAGAAGCAGGGAGAAGAGCAGAGCTTGTTATAATCAAAGCCAAGACAAAACTCACTCCTCAATATCACTGATGGGGGCTGGGGAGATGACTGGTCAGCTAAGTGCCTACTGGATCAGCAGGAGACCTGATTTGGAATCCCAAGCAACCACAAAGAAGCCCAGTATGGTCGTGCCTGTCTGATGCCCTGAAGCAGGAGTGGGGAGACAGACGTGGATCCTCAGAGCTCATTGATCAACCCGTCTAGCCAAACAAGTTCTGGGTTCCGTGAGAGATTGGGCCTCAAAAGATAAGGTGGAAAGCAATAGTGAAAACACCCAACATCAAACTCTGGCCTTCACATGTACACACATGTACATGCGTACACATTGGATGTATGAATATAAATATTATACACACACACACACACACACACACACACACACACTGAATTATCCGGTCTCTGACTACTAGACTTCTATGTCTAGCTGTAGCCACCACAAGCTAGCTCACAGGTGAGGTACACCAGTATCCCTGGCTCCATTTTCACTCTCCAAAACACATCTAAACTCAGCCATGAGGTTCAGAGGTAAGTCCAGTACGTTAGGAACCCCAGCCTTTATGCAGACTTGACCACTGAACCCACGGCTGTCCTTGACGTCTTCTCTTACTTTTCCCGTCTATAAAATTGACAATGAGCCTGCCAAGTATGGATTTATTTAAAAAGCCACAGGTGCCCCGGTGGCCTCTAACTTGCCTTGGCACAAAGGCATGGGCTCCCCACACCCCCTTATCTGGTCCTCCAGCCATTCCCAGAAGGAAACAGTACTGGCCTCCATCCCTTTCCTTACAAAGTGTTTTTGTCTTGGTTATTTACGTGATAAAGAGTGTCCCAGATCACAGACTTAATACGGTCTAGAAGTAACAAAATACTCCACTGTACTTTCTGTGCAAGTCACCTGTTAGCCTTAGAACAATTTATAGGAGTGAATTTGATCTTCAGCCCAGCACCTGGGCTCAGTGCCTAAGAAAAAAACTTAAATGTCCCACAAATATGTGGTGCCATTACTGGATGAGGAAATTGAGACCCAGAGAGAGCTGACAATACCAGCTTCTCCCTCCTGGCTATCTATCTCCCTTTTACCTCAGGAATGTGCTAATCCTCTGAGCCCTGAACTTTGCCCTCCTTTTCTTGGGAGACTGCTTCCTTTAACCCCGCGTTGACTCATGGCTGTACCTCTCTTGGGTAAGATAACTGTGTTTTAAAACTGTGTGGAAAAAAACATGCTAGTTACCCCATCCCCCAAAATGCCTTGTAACAGGAACAATCCAGGCTGCTTGAGGAACTCTGTTCCAACAGAGAGTCCCTGGCCTTGGACCTCACCGCACAACTATTGACAGGCGCAGATCATAAGTAAGAATAAGCACACAGTTCTCCTGGTCTCAGGAACCAATGCATGGCTCACAAACCAACCTCCATCCAGTGGCCATCCACCCCACAAAGTAAGGGGTGGCTCTTTCGGCACCAATTATATTCCTCACCCATTCCTTATGAGCTGAAGTCTAAGACTAGGACAGTCTTCGGAATGTCTACACCCTTGGCAGTCATCTCTATTTGTCGAGACCATGGCATGAAGGAGACCTACTCACTCCCTTTTCCCACACACAGACAGCTCCAAGGACATCTCCAGAGAGACAGGCTGCTGGGTATGCAATGATGTGTGGAGGCCTGTATGTGAACTCTTTTACCCACCGCTACTTCCCCCATCCACTGAAATAATTAGGCATTGAGTTGGTAAATAAACATGGAAATTCTGGTCTCTGCTGCTGTTACTACAAGCTGCTCCTGAGTAATCTCTCTGAATTCACATTGGGTCTGCAAACTTTGGCCTCTACTTCCTTGGGAATTCCCCAGCATAGAGAGTTTTCAATGCCTTGATACTTTGCTAGTTTTAAGACTGGAAATGGAATGCTTGTAGAAATTCCTCTGCAAGAGGAAATAGTGACTTCTAAACATTCATTGAAAGAGACAGAAATAGATAGTATGTTTGAGCTCCTTCCATTGATGCCATCCTGCAGAGCTAAGAGCCTCCTACCTTTGGTGTAACTTTAGCAAAGCCTCCAAGAGGAAGCTCTAGGGGCACACTGGGACACAGTGGCATCAAAGTTTGTTCTGCTACCTACTGTCCATTTTCATGGATCTTTGTCCTCCATTTTCAAAGATCAGAAATGAGAAAGGCTTAGAGATAAGAAGTTGGTAGTCTCTACCTGAGCCTGGTTCTCAAATGCCCCTGAGACGTCTCTCCGTGCCCTGGTTCATTGGCCACAGAACCTCCACTGAGCCTTTTCCCATGAGGATAAAAACTTTGTACCCAGCCACCAAAAAAAGTTTTCTCTGGACTTGAGGCTTCCCTTCGGCTGAGCGCCTCCAGACTCTGGAATCTCTATTCTTGGTAGTTTCATCCTCACCTCCCTTGCACCTCCTTCCCCTCTTCCCTGCCAGGAAGACCTATCCCTAACTGACACCAGAGATAACACCGCTGACTTTCATGCCGTCCTAAACCAAGCTGCCCAGTTTCTGTTCTCTCTACAAAGCATCTCCTTCATCCCTGAGCTGGTATAGTCCCCTCTTTCAAGGCAGCTGCGGCAGCTAAAAATGAAAGAAAGGAGGGAGGGAAGAAAGGAGGGAGAGAGGGAGAAAATGGAGTGCCAGCGTCGTAACCAAGTTTAGTACAAAGCACAAATTTCTCTTTTTCCTCCCATAATTCTACTTTCAGACCAGGTGACATCTTAATCTCTTTTAGAACTTTCTGGTAAACACTCTTCCTTGCAAAATAGTGGTATAATTACACATTCTTGTAGCTAATGCTGTTCCTTTCCCTAACCCCCAAATAAACGTATGTTAAAGGGTTTTGATATGCTACAGTTTGCTGTCTTTTTAAAACAAACCCACAAGGATGCTGAGAACAGAAAAGGAAATAGCATGAACTAGGAACAGGGAGTGGGAATGTGAATTTTTTTTTTTTTGGTTTTTTTCGAGACAGGATTTCTCTGTAGCTTTGGAGCCTTTCCTGGAACTAGCTTTTGTAGACCAGGCTGGTCTCGAACTCACAAAGATCCGCCTGCCTCTGCCTCCCAAGTGCTGGGATTAAAGGCGTGAGCCACCACCGCCCGTCTGGGAATGTGAATTTTTTTTAATTTTTATTTTTATGGTTTATTTAACTTTATTTTATGTGCATTGGTATGAAGGTGTCAAACCCCTGCAACTGGATCTTCAGACAGTTGTGAACTGCCATGTGGGTGCTGGGAATTGAACCCGGGTCCTTTGGAAGAGCAGTCAGTACTCTTAACCACTGAGCCATCTCTCCAGCCCCGGAATGTGAATTCTTTAGACCTGCGGGCAGTTTTTCACTTCAGAGTTCTCATAAAACAAACAAAAACAAACCAAAAGAAAGTGGTTTTGAGGGTTGGTGACATGATGCTTATTGTTAAGCATGATGCCCTGAGTTCAATTCCCCAGGACCCACGGGGTGGAAGGGATAGAACCGATTTATGTGGAAGCTTATTAAGCCCAAAACTAGTTAGTTTGGGGGCCAGTGAGATAGCACTTACTGCCAAGCATGCTGCCCTGAATTTGATCCCAAGGACCCAAACAGTAAAAGGAAAAGAAACCAACCTGTAAACTGTCTGCTAACTTTCACACATGTGACTGACACACATGCAATACAGCAAGAAAACCTGAACAACGAATATGCATGAAATGGTTTTAGAAATGGTTTTAAAAATTGAAAGCAGATGGACAAGTGGAGGCAGAGCCTAAGTGGGCAGGAGAAAGGCAGAGAGCCAGGCAGAGTCTTGCACCTTTGGGAATGAGATGATACCTAAGGAAGATTGTTTGTACGGTGACTAAGAACAATAGGTTCCCTGCCTCCACAAACAAGTGAATCATGTAGAATTCCATTCATATAGAACTACAGAAAGCATGAAGTAATATTTAGGGACAAAAAAAAACAGATCTGGGTTTGCGTGAAGAGAAGGAGGAAAGGAAAAGAATTGCAAAGGATTCTGGGGCCACATAAGAGGGATATGTATGTCCTCAATGATGATGGTTGTTTGATAGGCATATATCAAAACACATGCCATTTAAATAGGAACGGTTTATTATCTGTCATTTATGAGTTGTTGATGCAGAGTCTCGGTCAAGGTGCTAAGAACAAATGACCATTGAGGGCTTAGCCTAAACCAGTCAATCAGACCACTCACTCCAAGGCTCACATCAAAGAAGAAGGGAGGGGAAGAATGTAAGAGCCAGAGGATGGGGAGGGGAGCCCTGAAAGGCTGTCTTTGGACAGGAAAAGGTGTGGTTCTCATGAATCCGTAGCAGCTGTGGTTGCCTACATGGGATCTTCACAAGACTGAGCCTATAAGCATTCAGTCACAGATGCGGGAGGGGCTCCTGAGGCCCAGCCTTGTCCAGGGAAGCTATTGGGAACTTTGAGGAAGAGGAAGTCATTGTCTTCAATGATGCAGCCACTGGTGTTACTCATGTCTCTTGCAATAGCTCCACACCCATGGCCACACAGGCAGCCCTGGTTAAAACCAGTAGGTCACAAAGCAAAACCATAAGATATATGGAAATGTGGGAGAGGAGGGGTTTGTGGGAGTGGGAGAGAGTTAAGAGAGGATGATGGGGGAATGAGTGTGACCAGAATCTATTAGATGCATATATGAAATTGCCAAAGAAGAAGTTGATACAAGAACGCTCCAGTTTAAAATGCTGATGAGGGGCTGCAGAAACGGCTTGAGTGGGCAGGAGTGCTTGCTGTGGAAGAAAGAGCACATGAATTCAAGTCCCCAGCACCCATGTAAGAAGCTAGGCATGGAAAGTGTGCCCCATCATTGGGAGTTAGAGTCAAGTGGATCCTAGGAGCTCTGTGGCCAGCCAGCCTAGCTGAAACAGAGAGCTCCATGTTCAGGGAGAGACCTATCCAAAAACTAAATAAGGAAGAGCAGAGTGGAGGAAGATACTGATGCCTCCCTGGCTCCATAAACATGTGCACAGGCACACACACATGTATACACACACACATGTATATACCATACACACACACACACACACACACACACACACTATAGGCTGCTAGTTGGTTCTATGATTTTTGGAGAACAGCATGATAATAATTTAACATATGGAAGAAAAATTAAAAAATCAAATAATCATAAAAAATGATTAGATTTCCAGAATACCTCTTGTCAAAATACCAGGAATCTTATTCTGCAAAAACTGGAAAATGAAGTATTTTAGGACTGGAGGGTGCCTGGTATACTTTAAGATAAGAAGAGAGTCCTGAAAACAAAATGGTTAGCTAATGAAGGCAGACAGCCTTCTGTGGAGAATCCCAGCCTTCTCCTCCACACCTGTGCAGGCTTGTCCCTAGCCCCCATAAGCACATCTATTTGAACATGTGGTCCCCAGTTAGCAGAACCGTTTAGAAAGGATTAGGAGTTGTGGCCTTGTTAGAGGGGGTGTGTCAGTAGGGACAGGCTTTGAGGCTTCAAAAGACTCACACCATTTCCAATGTCCCTTCTCTCTGCCTCATGCTTATGGATGTAAGCTCTTGGCCATTGGTCCAGCTCTGTACCTGCCTGCCCACTGCATGCTCCCTGCCATGATGGACATGGACTTATCCTCTGAAACTGTAAGCCCCAAAAAAAGCTTTCTTCTATAAGTTGTCATGGTCATGGTGTCTTATCACAGCAATACAAAAGCAACTACAGAAGGCCTTTTCACCCTAGGCAGGAGATTAAAAGAGACCTTCCTGGGAACCAAGCCCAACAGTCCTGGTAAGACATAAATCAATGTTCTCTGTAGCTAGTAAGCCTCACCATGCACTCAGATGCTCCAATTCACCCTAGTGACGACCATTCTAAAAATGTAAGATTATTAAACACCTACAGATTTCTCACAAGAAAAATATCAAATAAACCAACTCATAAGGGCGGGGGGGGGGAGAGCATGCAAAGAGAAAAGCACTTGAAAAACAAACAAAAGCTGTATGAGTCAGGCACAGATACCGTGACATCTGTCCTAGATGCTCAGAGGGCTAAGGTCGGAGGGGTACTTGAGTTTCAGGAATTCAAGACTTGCCTGAACAACTGTAGAAAGGGCCTATCTTCATTTATTTTAAGTTTAAAAATACTATGAATATGTACTAAGTAGGTAAGTATCTCAGTATATAACAAAGTATGTTATGCTAATAAGTTGAACTGTGAAACAATAATAAAATGCTATGATATTCAACAGGTGGAATATTCAAGCAATAAAACATTAAAATATCAGAGTAATAAAAATTCAATAAAAGTGTTGAGAGACAATGGTTAAGTAAACCTCCCAGGAAGTGGAGAAAAAGATAAAGACTTAAAAAACAGACTAGAATAGAGGGTTAGGGGTAAAGCAAGAGTGGATGGCTCAGTTGGTACAGTACCTGCCCTGCAAGCACAAGGGCCTGAGTTCAATCCCCAGAGCTCCCATAAAAACGCCAGGCATGGTGGCCCATGTTTGTAATCCCAGCACTGGAGAGAAGAAGGATTCCTGAAACTTACTAGAAAGCTAATAAAAGACCTTGTCTCAAAGGAGGTGGACAGCATTCCTGAGAATGACACCCAAAGTTGTCCTCTACACTACATGCACACACACACACACACACACACACACACACGAGCATGCACACACACACACATGCATGCATAATTTTTTTTAAAATAAAGGTAAGAAAAAAGCAGTAAGGAGAAATAATCAATAGTTCTTCAACCTTAAAGAACACAGGCTTTCAGATTCAGTGAGCTCTAAAACGCTTCCCAGGATGAATGAAAACGAGCCCACATCATAAAACTTCAGAATACTGAGACTAAGGATATCTCTATAGCATTCCAGTCAGAAAATAATGATCACGTGAAAAGAACTAGAGGTCCAAATTGAGTCAGACTTCGTTAGAGCAGTATTAGATGCTAGAGTGAAATGGGGCCACGCTTTCAAAGCCAGGACACAAAACCAACTCCAGCCTAGAATTATATACCCAGACGTACTATCAAGCAAATGTCAGAGCAGAATAGACCGACTGCCACACAGGCAAATTCCTAAAGAAAGTTCTACACTTACACACCTTTCCCCAAGTGAGAAACAAGATCCGGGTCAGGAGAAAAGCAGAGGGACAGAGAACAGAATAAAGCCGGAGACAGCAACAATAACCACAGTCCAAACTGAAGCAGATCACAGAGCTCTAGGGATTTCCCCATAAGGTAGAAGCAAGCTGCCTAATATGTCTGAATCTAAGGGAAGACTTAAGTAATTACTGGCAGTTTTAGATGAATCTTCTCTGAAGATGATAATCAAGCTTCAATGTTAGGATCTTTCATTTCCAAATTAGAAAATCCTTTATAATTATGTGTGTGTGTGTGTGTGTGTGTGTGTGTGTCTTTTCTGTCGCTATCTTCTCTGCCTGTGTGTATGGTGTGTGTTCTGCCTATCTCTGTCTGTCTGTGTGTATGTGTGTCTTTTCTGTCTCTGTCTATGCCTGTGTGTGGTGTGTGTTCTGTCTATCTCTGTCTGTGTTTTCTGTTCTCTGTCTCTCTGTTCTGTGTCTGTCTCTTTCTGTCTGTGTGTGTATGTTGTCTGTGTGTATGTGTTCTCTCTACACACACACACACACACACACACACACACACACACAGGGATTGAACTAGAGCCCACTTATGTTAGGCAAGCACTCTGCCACCGAGCTTCAGCCTCAGCTCTCTTCCGTTTTTTGAGATGGGATGTCACTAGGTTATCTAGGTAGGCCTTGAATATACAATCCTTTGCCTCAGCCTCCTGAGTAGCTGAATTACAGGTCTATGATAATAGGCCCAGCATGTATTTCTTTTTTTAGCCAGGTCTGCCACAGAAATTATACACTACCCTACTGATAAGTACACAGAAAACTAAGAGAATGAGAAAGAGGAGACAGTTATTAAGGAAAAACAAAATGCTTAACTGAACAGAAAGAGTGCCTAATTTACTTAGTATATTGGGTCTGAGTATATTTATATATATGTGTGTATATATATATATAAAATAATAATAATAATAACACCAGATATTGTTCTAAGAAAAATAAGGTACCCATATTAGGAGGATTAGCAGATAGGAAAGCCAGAAAGATATGCCAGTTGGAGATTGGAGCAGAACAAAGAATTTGCTTCATTTTCCAAAGATTAAGTATGGTGTAAGCCTAAAATTCTAAGACTTAACAATAAAGTGTGTCATTAAGACACAAGAACTAGGACTGGGATGCTCAGTCAGCAGAGTGCCTGCTGGACAGCTAGGAAGTCTACAGTTTAGATGCTTCACACCGATGTTAAAAGCTGACATTCTCACACATCTGTAACCCTAGTGCCAGGGAAGCCTGGGAGTTTGGTATCCAGCAGTGGAGCTAATCAACAAGCTCCCTGTCTCAAAAACGAGGTGGAGAGAAATTGAGGAAAATGAGTAACTTGGACTTCTGGCCTCTATACATGTACACACGAAAGAAAAAAGAAAGGAAGGTGGGAGGGACGGACAGATGGACGAACTGTGGACAGAAAGAGAGAGAACCAAGAGCTGCATGCCAAATTGGAAGACAGAGATAGAGAAAGTGAGGCAGGTGGAGCATCTGATTTTTTGAGAAGAAAGAAACTTTAGAAAGCTACTGGGCTCTATACAAAACTGACTTCAAAACTGAAAGAAAAAACAAAACAAAAAATAATGCTGCACTGTTTTTAAGGAGCAGAACAGGAGTTTATAAGAAGAGCAAGAGACTGGAGGGAGGGAATTGCCCACAGAGGTTCTAAAATGTAGAGCAGGTACACATGAGTAGGGACTGGGTGAGGCTGAAGGCTAGCATGGACCTTGATTATGCTGACAGGCACAAAGACATATGTTAATTGGAGAACTATATGCCCCTTCTTCCAGGGTAAGGGAAATGATTCCTTTTGGCAGACAGGAACCAGCTTCACAAGTTCCTGGGGGATGCTGGTTTCTATCTAACTGCCAAAAATCCCCCTGTAGTCAAGTTCAGCTCATTTCCCGATATATGAACTGCCTTTGGGAGTTTGGGAAATTGAAGATTCCTTGAAACTGACAAGTGTCAGCTCACTGAGCCAACACACAGACGTGTGTGTGTGTGTGTGTGTGTGTGTGTGTGTGTGTGTGTGTGTGTGTGCATAATCATTTGAAAGATGTCATGATGAGATTGGAGGGTGATAAGGAAACACACAAGTCACACATCCAGTCCGGTCGCACTCTACCAACCCCAGCCCTGGGAAGAGAAGGACTCTTTTCCCCACATTCCCCACATCCTTCCCTTCCTCCTCTGGCTCTCTCTTTTTCCTCCAACCCTAGAAATGGAAAGTCTTCCGACTGTGGGACTTACCAGTGCAGATGACCACTCCACCCAGACTTCTGCACATGAGGTGGGAATTCCCGCTGAGGCCTAAGTCACTGCCTATGGATTTGGTACGCCCAGACATATCCTGTGACCTCGAGGGGCACTAAGGCACAGGCAACTGGAAATCCTGCCCTTGCATGAGCTGACTTGCACGATGGGTGTGCAAGCCTGTGGAGGAGGGGCCCCTGAACAAACCATTTTCTCAAGCAGGTGCCTCTGCTCAGTGACAAGAAATCACAGCAAAAAGTGCTTAAAGAAGGAATTTGACTAAAGACTGTGAGGTGCAAACGTAAATGTGTGCCCAGAACACAAGCCTGCGAAGGCTTAGCTCTCCCTCCTGCACAATGCAGAGGAACCTGAGCGACCAGCACAGGTCCTCAGAGCAGAGGTTTATAAGGCAGCCATGGTGGGTGGGTGAAGACAGTCAGGGAGACTGGAGTCACTACCACCAAGTATCCTTGTTTACTTCCACAAACTTGTGAGACCTAAGGATGAGAATTTATTTGTTTAGCTGTAAATACAGCCTCTTAACAGCCTTATTTGGTAGAGTTAACAAAAAATATGCGAGAGACAAGGGAGATGGCACAGCTGGGCAAAAAGCACTTGCTGCCAAGCCTGAAGACCTGGATTTGATTCCCTGGCCTCACACGGTGGAAGGAGAGAACAGAATCCCATAGGCTGTTCTTTGACCTCCACACGCATGCTTGAGTGCATGCTCACAGACACACACACACACACACACACACACACACACACACAAAAAAAAAAACTATAGTTTTATTTTAAAAGTCCTTGCTTGTAAAAAAGAATAATGCTAAGTACAATTTGGTCTTTTAAAGAAAACCTGCAAATTTAAAATGTACAATTCAATAATTTGACAGAAGTCTAGACAATGACATAACCACGTGCTGAACACATCTGTCATTCTCCTGAAGTTTCCTCCTGCTCTTGGTGAACCCTTTGTCTCCACTCCACCCTCACTCCCATCAGCACACAAGTGTTGGTGCAGTCTCTCCCCATGAACTTGTTTGCACTTTCTAGAGTTTGGTATGAATGGAGCATATAGTGTATATACTCTTCTCTGAATGGCATGCTGCACCATGATTAGTCTGAGACTCACACCTATCCTCCCATGTGTCCTTAGTTCACTACTTTTTATTGCTCAGTAATACTATTTCATTATATGGCTTAGCCACTGTTTGTTTAGTCAGTCGCTTGTTGAAGACCTAAGAGTTGTTTTAGCAATGACAAAGAACATTGCTATGAACATTCCCATAAAAAAAAAAAAATCTTTACATAAGGAACTACTTTCTTTTTTCTCAGGTAGATAAAGACCTAGGACTGGAAATGTGGAGTCTCATGTTAGATATCTGTTTAACTTTTTTTAAAACTATGAATTGCTTTTCAAAATGATTGTATCACTTTCTATTCCAATCAACAGTCCTTTCTCACCCTTTTGAATTTGGAATACACTGATAACTGTGGTTTTTCTGAGAGCCTTGAATTACATTTACATTCTATTTAGCATTCAAAACTTTGTCAACCTTAGAGGAAATACTCAGAGGATTGGTCTTTGTCACAGTAAATGGAATTCGTTAATGTTATGCCAGGCTAATTTGTGCCAGTGACAACAAAGAGTGGGGTGTGGCTCAAGACAAAGCAAATGGCTGATTAGGGTAGACTGGGCCTCCAGTTTTAGCCCTCAACTTGTAAAATGTTACCTAAGTATCCCGGGCAAACTCACCTACTTTCCCGGGGGCTTTGTTTCCTGTCTAGATAATTGGAACAGTGGAACAGCTAATTTGTCAAAACTACACACATCAGTGCTATTTCTACAATAACAGCAACTTTCCAAGTAGTTTAAGATTACATGGGAAAGGAAACAAATAATATCAAATCTTTCTTATTTCTACCAATAAATGCACCTTTTGTTTTATTTTTTGCAACTATCTTACAAAGAAGATGGAGCTACCCCATTCGGGAAGATAGAAACTCATCTGCCACTCCACCAAAGCACAGGTTCTTCTTTCTGGAATGAGAAACGAAACAACTGGTTTCCATAGGGACACACGTGTGAGTTCTGCCCCAAACCAAAACTTTGGGGGAGGGCACCAGTGGGGGTTGATTGGTTGGTTAAATAGCTGGATTTGGTGTTTTGTTTTGTTTTGTTTTGTTTTCGAGGCAGGTGGCAGGGTCTTGAGGCTGACATCAGTGCTAGAGATCCTCCTGCCTCGGTCTCCCAGGTGCTGTAATTTCAGGCACACACCACCATTCCTAGCATGCATTATAGTTCTGCAATGATCTCACTTATTCTTGAGCCATTGCACAACAATAATTACCCAGTCAGGTCTTGCTTCTAGAGATAACATTGTTAAGACTGCCAAGAGAGAGCAATGAAGCTCACTGTGGAAGCAAACTCTGCCCCATGGAAACATGACTGAAATCCATAACTGACAAGCAGAAGGACCACCCTACTCTCTCTTTCACATTTGGATATTCAGAAGTCACCCTTATTTCAGAGGGGCCCCGGCAAACTGAACCTGCCCTAAGAAGAGCAACCAGCTCCATGAGGATCAAACAGACAGGTTCTGTGAGGGCCAGTTAGAAGACACTCTAGGGGACAAAGAAACACCACAGGGTCCTAAGGGCTCCCTTCAGGTATCAAGCCTTCTGTGCATCTTTCGGGATATACCTAAGATAAATAGATGGGAGCTAAGGACCCACAGACACAGGTTGTACCAGAAGGAAGAGCATCCTTGTATCAGAGCTCTGCAGTTTTTCTGTGGACTATAAGGTGTTTTCCAGCTCTTTAGACAACTCCATGTTCGCGGGAATACAATAAATAAGACTTCCTCTTCTGAGAAGGAGGTCAGATTCAGAAAAACTCCAAAGTTCCAAAAGAAGCAACTAAAGGTACCACCCTAGTTTATTTCTGCCACTAGAATAAAATAACCTGACAAAATGCAACTTAGGAGAAAGGGTTTATTTGGCTTTTAAAATCCAGGTTATGGGTCCCTCGGTGTAGGTAAGTCAAGGCAGGAACTTCAGTCAGTCACGTCACCCACAGTCAAGAACAGAGAGAGATTAATACAAAAATGCTCACTTACTTGCTTGCTTGTACTCAGTGCTATCTCTTCACTCTTACACAATGAGAATCCCCAGTTTAGGGAATGATGCCACCCCCCATGCACCCACAGTGGGATGGCTCTTCTCAGGAGATCCTAGATTGTGTCGGAATGGCAATTAATGCTAACCATCAAAGGTACATCCTAGTAATTCCCTCAAGTCGTTGTTTTATGAAATTGAAGGGTCAGTGAGACCAAATTGTATGGGTAAATTATAGTAGCAAGACCCAGTCTTAAAACATCAGCCAGCCAAGCCACCAAAGACAATAATAATCACATTTTAATTTGGGCATGGACTCAAGGGTGAGCCTCTGGTGTTTATTGCCTCTGTAGGGTATTTAGCATTTGAACTTTCACTTGTAAATAATGAGGAATTCCTGGGAATGGAGAGGGAAAGCAGAGCCATATATGTAACACGAAAGATTCCGACAGTGACCAATGTGACAAACAAACGGAGGAGCACAAGTGAGTGGGAGCAGTAGCTCATCCTCCCAGACCACAGTGAAGAGAGCGGGTGAGGGCACTCAGAGATGAGACCACCCACTGGTGGGAGCAGGCCATGGAAGGAATGGATGGGCAGAGGGAGGGAGGGACCGATGAGGGGTCACAGGCTGGCCAAGAGAGCAGAAAAGGACTCTGTGACATCAAGAGCTTGAGTCTGGACTAGAAAAATGGAGAAGTCTGGAGGAAAAATGATGCTCTCTCTGGACAATCTGAGTCACTGAGTAGGGTAAGTTTCATGAATGCAGAAGCATTGCCCAGATTTCCTCACCAGTTAGTTCTGCTTTGCCTGCAGCCTGTGAGAATTTCTAGAGAACGGAACTAGTGGGCTCTGCCGTGGGGAAAGAAAGAATTCGTAGAAACAAAGTGGAGACGGGGAAGTGATATCCACGTCCCTCTAAGGAAGGAAGTAGAGGCTTCTCAGTCCCTGGTCTCCGATTTCCTCAAAAGTCTCCTTGGAGATTGCCGGTTACAATTCAATGCCAAACTTCCAGGATTTTAAGCCATACTTAATTAAATTCCAAATAAATTATAGGCTTAAACATAAAACACTACATTATAAACTACCAAGAGATATCAAAGGCAAATTTTTGGGTAACCCTAGGGATGAGTTTTTAAAGATGGATCTCTAAAAGTAGAATCCAGAGCTCCAAGGTCTTTCCAACAAGGATTTTCGTGTCCTATGGCAAGCTGTCCTCCCTGGCCCTCGCTCCATCCCTATTTTTATACCACATTGCTCCTCACTCTCAGAGCTTCTTCACTGGCTTGCTCTTGGATTTTCTAATGCTTATATCTTCCAACTCCAGGGTCTGCATGGGCCGTTCATGTTAGTTGGAATGAAACTCTCCCTGTGTCTCTTCCTTCCGCACCTAGACATTATGCTGATTTCTCAAGGGGATTTCCAGAGGATCAAGGTCTCCCTACATGTATGTCCATAGCATCCCATACATTCCCTTCCTTAGTGAGCACCTGTTATAGACTGAAATGGTTGTATGCCAACTCCCCCAAAATTCACATGTTGAATCCAAATCCCAAATGTAAAGACATTGGGAGATAAGGAAGAGGTGATCGATCGCTTTTTGTGAGGGCACTACCTGTTAACCTTATAAAAGAGATCCCCTAGAGCGCTCCTTTGCCCCTTCTACCATGTACGACTTCCAGAAAAACGTGATCTATGAACCAGAAAGCAGACCTCACCAGAATCAGCCAGCACCTTTCTCTGAGACTCCAGAACCTCTATGGTTTATAAGCCATCGACTTCATGGTGCTTTGCTATCGCTGTGCTAAGAGACCAAGATGATACCACACTTAGGGCAAGAAAGTGTGGCTTCTCTGTTGAGGGAGACAGTCCAGGAAGTGAAAAACAGCATCTGTCTTACCACTTGGCCCTTAGCTCTCTTAGTATGTTCCCAAGTGAAAGACCCCATCTACTATGAATGAATTTTGTGTGTGAGTGAATGAATGAGGAGATAAGCTTTTAATAATTATTCCAGCCTGCTAGGCCGACGGGGACTAGTTTGTAGTGTACTTAGAATCCTTTTGACTGTAGCTTGATTTTTTTTTTATTTATTGATTTGTTTGTTTTGGCTAGTTACATTTGACATTCCCTACTTTGAGAAAGCCATGCTCTCCATCCTGTGTCAAGAAGGGGCCTGGACAATGAGTAAAGAAGTCGTCTGAGCTCCACGGGTGGAAGGAAAATAATTTCCACAGAAAGAATAAGCTTCGCCAGGGAGTAAAGCCGGGAGAAGGCGGCATCTAGAAAGAAGGGAAAGGCGACCAACACTAACTCGAACACTCACAAACACAGTCTAAAGCAATGCTTCCAAACCCTTGTGAGAAATTGCTAGAGCAGTTTTGCAAGTGGGGCAAACCAAGCTCTGAAGGGTGAGCAGCTTACCCAATTACCAAGCAGTAGGAGACACAAAGGCACGCCTTAAATCTTACTCACGCAGTTTCCTCAGCCTGGAATAGCCATTCTCCACTAGCTATGCAAATCCAAGTTCCCAAGCTAAATGGCAGCTTCAGGTAGCTTCCCCAAAGGCTTGCCCGAGCTTCCTTCCCTTCCCTGAGCTTCCGGTGCTCTCTGCCTGCCTGCTTTGTCTGTCCTACTCTAGGCTCCCTGCTTTCGCTCACCTTCCCTTGTTCCCTCAACTTAAAGAACTTAAAAACAGCGGGGCTCTTTGTTGCTTCTTTCCCCCACAGCTCTCCTCCAGTACTTCGCTGTTGACTGAACCACGAAGCAAGCCAGCTACGGGGCTCACTCGTACAGTGCTCCTGAGGAACACCTGCCCAGGGCTCGCACAGCTCCACTCCTGGGCCCAAGCTCCGTAGCTCTGCTCCTCTTCCAAGAGAACCGCAGTACCTTGGAGTAAACCTGTACAGGATGAAATATGCCCTCTAGGCACAAACGAGAGAGTTAAAAACATATTCCCCCTCTCTTGGATATTTGTTTTATTATTAAAACACTTTAAAATTCGTCCATATTTTCAGTCTCGGAAACATAAACTTCTTTTCCTTAAGGGTTATAAAGGGCCCTGAAGGTCTTTCATACATACCAGGCTTTCTTGAAAGCAAGACTGAGTGATCAATGACCCTTTCACTGTCATGGTAGAAAGGCCAATTCCTCACAACCGGCCAGTGACTATCATATATGCCTATGCTAAGAAAGGATTTATTCTGTTTTGGAGACAAAATATCAAGTTTGCCATTGAAATCGCAAAGGAAAAATGTAGAGAGAATTTAGCACACATCTGGGAATCGACTGTGCATGAGACAACTAGAGAGGACAGTAAGGAGTGGGTCTGGACAGGGACACTATGCCACCAGACACAGTGCTTCAGGAGCACAAGGGAGCCATTACAGAATTGGGTTGTATCTCTGGCACTTTAAGAGAAAAGCCACGCCCACTCTTAAACAAGCTTGGAGTTCACAGCTTCATTCTCTCTCTGTCCCCCTTGCTCTCGGGAGAGACAGACGGTAGTCTCCCGTTTCCCTCCCCCCCACCCTTCTTCCCTCTCTCTTCTCTTCTGTCTTTCTCCTTTGCCTCTCTCTCTCTCTCCTTCTGCTCAATAAATGCTTAACTTTAATATCCATCTGGTTTCATGTTCCCCGCCTCCCTGCAGCCACAGCCACAGCCACAGCCACCGCCGCCATTGCAGATCTGACCATGCGGTCTTGACCCTGGGGACCCATTACTGCCCCCCCCTAGAATATTAATTATAACATTTGGTGCCATGACTCGGATAGGCTCTCCTGCCTGTTCCAACCATCTTCAAGGAACCAGGATCCTGAACCAGGTTTTTTATTGGTGAGTCTGCCATGGTTGCTTCCCTTAGCTAAGATCATTCGGGTTGACCCGGGGTCATTCCGCCCGCGTTAGCACTGCACATGTGCGGTGCATTCGACTGGGAACCAGGTTCCCTCAGATTCTATTCTTCTTTCTGTTTTTTCCATTTCTTTTACTTTTTTCCTCTCTCCGTGAAAAGCCGCTTGGAGCGGCTTCTGACTGACTCCTCTGGCTTCTAGTCCGGGATTGGGACCCAGTGAGGTTTTAACTTCCCACCCATAGGTCTACCTGGAGGATGCTCCCCTATGGGTCTTGGAAGGTCGTTTTTGCGGGTTTACGATTTTAGCTGTTGGGAAACGAATTTTTTTTCCAATTCCAGCCTTGGCTTATGGCACACAGTGCGGCTTTTTTCAGTTCCAGCCTTTTTTCTTGTGTGTTGTGGCTCAGCAACGGGGCAGATCATGCCTCTAGGTTTCTCTTATTAAGCTTAAAATCCCTGCAGCTCAAGAATTGTGGCTTTTTTCATACAACATGTGATTGCTGCCATTTTGACTGAGGTCATGTGACCTTGCCACCATCTTAACTGAAGTCAGGTGACTTCACCGCCATCTTAACTGAATGGCTTTTTCATACAACATGTGGCTGTCGCCATCTTGGCTGAGGGCCAGGTTCTCCACTGTTAACTCTCTAGTCTTGTCAGGTGACCAGATTCTCCCATCTCTATGGATGTTTTTGTCTCTAAATTCCTCTTGCTGACTCTTACATATATGTTCTATGCAGTGGCATGCCTTTGGTANGCCGCCATTGCAGATTTGACCATGCAGTCTCAACCCTGGGGACCCATTACCGGGGGCCCCCCCTAGAATATTAATTATAACAATCATGAAGTCTGGAATGGACAACTAATACTAGCATACCCCAAGTAATTATCTGGTCCTATCTTCTACCTCATAAATAAGGGAAGCCCTGGGAAGGCTGGGAATTGTTTAAGGTTGTACAGTGGTCAAGATCAAAGTCAGGACAAAGTTCTGTGCCACACCGTGTCGTACCTTTTGATCCCACCCTGCACCCTAGTTGCTTCAGGTGGAGGTTTGACATCTTCAGTCAACAGTGCACATTTAAAATCAGGAAGGAGACAGCCACACACTGGCCACAGGACAGTTGTCATGCATAAAAAGTCAGCCTCATGCCATAGTAGAGTCTTATATTTCTCTTTATTTAAAAGTATCTTGAGGTCTGGGGAAATGACTCAGTGGATAAAACACTGTCTGTCACTCAAGCATGAGGACCTGAGTTTGAACTCCCAGAACCCATATAAAGTTGGGTATGGTAACACATGTATGTAATGTTAGCACTCCTATAGCAAGATGAGCCAACACAGGTGATCTCTGGAGGCTCACAGGCCAACTAGCCAGGAGGACACAGGAACAAAACAAGAAAGGAACCCTATCTCAAAGTAGGCAAAAGGAAAGACTGACCCCCGAAATGGCCCTCTGGTCTCTTACAGGTATGCAGTAGCACCTACATGAATGCATGCATGCACATATGAACACACACATACACACATGCACATATACACACAAATTTATTATACACACATAAAAATGTTTAAACGCTTTGAAAAACTATAAAGCACTACATAAGTATTAGATTATTTTATTATTTGTCTGACCTATTAACTCAATATTGCCAACTTTATTATCATCCACTTTGTTCTCACAGTCAATTTATCTTTACATCTGAAATCCAAATTTAGCCCCACTGTACTCATCGAGTTAGGATGTTGACTTGTCTTACTGGGAAATCCCTCTCCCAGAGGACAGCGAGCATTATGGGAAGAATGCTAATGTAGACACAATGCTGTCAAGACAAAATTGATTGTGTGAGAGAGGAATTTTAAGAGAATATATGTCATCCTGGTCTGTGGTAAAGAAGGGAGTGAGACACACAGCATTAGTCAGAATAGGTCTGGTTTTACCACAGAAACAAACTGAAATCTCAGTCATTTACCCAAACTAAAGCTGTATTTCTCACGCACGCAGAGTCGAGAGCAGGTGTTCCAGCTAGCCTCACACCTTTACCCATCCCTTTACGTATCTGGGACACATGACTTCCACGGTTGCCGCATCTAGGGAAGTTGAGTATGACGAAGGCCCTCGTTGCATCAGCAGAACGTCAATCACTTCCTGCTCTCCCCTTGCTAGCCAGAGTTCGCCCTGTGTCCTCAGTCTAACTGCAAAGGAGACCAGGAAGACAGACATTCACCAGGCAATCCCACATGCGAGCGGGTGGATACTTAGTGAGCAATCAGCTACCACACATTGATTCCAGGAAAGCAAACATCAAAAGATTTTAGAGTATTCTAATTATCTAAAAAAGCATCGACATAGGCCTTAAATGCATGAAGGCTTGATGAAACAATAAAAATAAATAAGAGTAATTACTCCTAGTTATTACATTTCCTGAGGGCTTTATTTTAGCTTTTTATATATTTCTCTAACAGCAATATTTAACAATAAACACTTTAATCATACTATTTTTGTTAATTGAGAAACAAGTTCAAACCAGAGATAACCCTGACGCCAATAAGGAAAGACTCAAAATAAAAGAAATGCCCTTATGACCAGAAGATCGCAATTAGCCCGGAAGAAGAAAAGTAAGAGAGGTCCAGACACAAGGGTTGCCACACAGGAAACCTGCTGGTGAGCTCATTTCAGAAGAGCAACCAGAACAGAAGGCAAGGAAGAGACAAAGCCTCATTACTCAGCATTTGAAGAGGCAAGAGAAAGGGAATTCAGAAACAGAAAGCATCCATAAGGGAAGGAAGAGACTAAAGCAGAGGGAAGGGGTCCTAGCTAGCCAGTTCCCCAGTGATCCCATGACTGAACCATCTGTGTGTGTCCCTCCTGCTGCAACCTTCTGACTCTCTGTCACCTCCAAGCAAGGGCCGTCCCTCTGCTCCTGGGCTCCCCGAATATCTTAGTCATACACACTTTTGAGTTCAAATAGAAAGACTGCTTTGGATACACTCACAAATACATTGTCATCTCTCTATATACTGTTTTACAGCCTGGAAATAGGTCTCAAACTCAAAACTGTTATCCTACAAAAGGACAAAGCAAGCTAGGGGTGCAGCTCAATGGTAGAGTGCTGGATACTATATGCACAAGACCCTGGCTCAGTCCCTTGCAGCCAAAAAGCAGATGTGCAAAACTGATCAAGGTACTAAGAGGCAGAACTTGGATGCCTTCCTCGAGCCCTCTAGGAGAGACTTTCCGAGGATTGCATGAGGCCTTGTTGGTCTGGCTTCTGCTTCCCTCCCAGCCTTTGGTCCTCAGCTCTCCCACCCATCCCTCTGCATGACCTGACTCCAGCCTTCTGACCCGCTTCCATTTACTTGGCCTTCCTAACATCTGCTTAATCCAAAATGTTCCCTTT
Source organism: Dicrostonyx torquatus (assembly GCA_028555095.1). Lineage (NCBI taxonomy): Eukaryota > Metazoa > Chordata > Mammalia > Rodentia > Cricetidae > Dicrostonyx > Dicrostonyx torquatus. Next base: position 668,098 of record JAQHUG010000170.1, on the reverse strand, counting down.
CTCTCCCCACTGAATCACCCTCTCCAAGACCAGCTAGTGCCTCTGTCTCAAACCTTTATTACACTTAACCTCAGTGCGTAACTAAGTGTGTGGGGTCAGGGGTCATCACTGGCTTCATTGTCAGCTTTCAGGAGATCAGAGACCTTAGCTAGTTGTATTCGCTTGATGCAAAGTAAATGACAGAAAAAAAAGTTCAGAAGTACCATAGATTTCCTTTGTTCGTTCTAACTCTTAAAATCTCTGTGTGTGTGTCTGTCTGTCTGTCTGTCTGTCTGTGTGTGTGTGTGTGTGTGTGTGTGAGAGAGAGAGAGAGAGAGAGAGAGAGAGAGAGAGAGAGAGAGAGAGATGCATGTGGGTGCCCTTGGAGGCCAGAAGAGGTGAATTCTCTGGAGCTGGAGTTACCTGTGATTGGAGTTACAGGTAGTTCTGGGCCACCAACATGGATGCAGGAACTGAACTTGGGACTTCTGAAAGAAAAGCAAATGCTCTTAAGCACTGAGCCATCTCCTCAGCTCCCCGAAACTCCTCTTTTAAAAAACATTTTGAACACCTACTTTGTCCCCAAATCCATGATAAGCATTTGATTTACTTATCTCATTTGTCTGCTTGCTTGCTTCCCTGGGTCTTGTGTATTCCAGACTGACTTAAACTCATTGCGTAGTAAAAGATCTGATCCTCCTGCCTCCACCTCCCCAGTGCTAGAATCATAGGCATATGCTACCACAAGTGATCTTTCAGCTCTAGGGATCAAACCCGGGACTTTGTGCATACTGGGAAGCATTGTACTGAGCCACACCCCCAGCCCTGTAACTCCTTTGTAAGAGTGAGGCATCACAGGAGAATTTACCTGTTTGTCCCCACTTTACTGAAGGGCCTTAGTCCTCCAGAAGTAGGATATTGTAGGACAGAATCAAGAGCTGAGTTTCACTGTTATTTCCTGCTCTTCTGTGGTCTCCATCTAAGCTTAAGCTCTTTTAGCAGAATTTAAAGTAATTGGTCTCCAAAGTATGTCCCCCGTAACATGTAACTCTAGGACTCCCTATAGACCAAGTAGAAAGAGTAAAACTTCATTTAAAAGAGAAAACAGAGGGGGAGGGAGAGAGAGCAAGAGAGACTACGTTAAGACACAGAGATAGCCTTGCGGTTGAGTGTAGACTCATGTCTGAATCCCATTTCCTCAACCTGCTGAAACTCGCAACCTCAGGGGGGATTACTTAACTTTGCTAGAACTGCACTTCCTCTTCTGCAAACTGCGCCGGAATTACCTACCTCTCTGCTCTGATAATAAGATTAAATGAGATAATGTATTGTAAAACCTGGAAGCCAATAGGGCGTTATGAGCATCCTTTCCTCCCCCCTAACTGCCATGGAATTAAAAAGAGGATTAAAACTAAGTAGGGCATGAATAGTGCCTGTAAAGTTCACTTGGCTCTTCACGTCTTACTCCTCTGAACAGGTTCCATGTCACCTGAGGAGAAACACATCCTCTGACGAGGTTCACAAGCAAATAGTTAATTACAGGATCCCTACCCCCTCAAGAATGACAAACTCTGTAAATTCTCATATCCCCGACAGAGCATAACTTTGCCCTCACATAACCTATACATAGCTCCCGTATGCCTGGAATGATTTCTGTATCTCTTATAACACCTAATGTGGTGTGAATGCTCTGAAGAACGCTGTAACACTGTATCTTTTGCAGAATGATAACAATACAGACACAATACAGTAACAAAATCTGTATTGTTCAATATGATACTTCTCCTTCCCCCACCTGCAAGTATTTCTGCCTACTATGAGCTGAATATAACCATACAGTGTTCAGGGACACAGAAGAAAAATGTTTCCCCCCAGAAAAATTCAGAGTTCTGCTTCTGTCTGCATTCAAGGGATTTCTTTCACATCCAGGTATCATGTGCTAATTTTAAAGTAGGTTCTAAGGTTGTCGCGTGTTTCCCATCTTCGTGGTATATTGGCAAGACCTGTCTGAGTTCACAGCCATGTTCCACTGCATAGCATGATTCGGTCCTACTGGAAGCCTTCCTTCTCCTTTCAGAGTGCCGCAGAATAGAATAGAGAAAGGGGAAAATCTTTCTGATCTTTGGGGTTTGTTTGTTTGCATTGTGTTGGGGAGTGCATTGTGTGAGCAAACGTACATACACTTTATGTGAGTGTGAGTGCTGAGGTCAGGGGCTGATAACAGAAATCTTCCTCAGTCACTCTTTCGTCTTACTGTTTGAGACCCAGAGCTTGCAGAAATGGTTAATCCAGCTAGCCCCATTGCTCCGGATTCCCTCGCTCTACTTTCTGATGCTGGAGTTACAAACAGGCTGCCATGGCCACCCAGAATTTACATGAGTTGTGGCTATCTGAACTCTGGTCCTCTTGCTCTTCCCCCCGCAGACCATCTTTTATTTTTATAAAACCCTAGACTCACTAAAGACGAAGCATTTCCACCTTGTCACTTGACAGTGGTAGTGACGACGCATTCTAGGGGTCAGACTGCAAACGAGATCTGACCTAGAATCAGAATCCCGAGTTTCAAGTCCAGGCTGTGTCTGTGCCTCAGTTTCTATGACCTTCACTCGGTCATTTCCATCTTCCAAGGTCTTCAGCCACATAAGGAGCTAGGAATGGCCACTGTATATGTGCAGTTGGAGGCTAAAGTGTGACCACTTTGTGAACCATAAGGCAATTGTCACAAGAAAAGCATCACCAAGGTTCTTTGGATCCTTAGGATAGGTGTTATGGCACATGGCTGTGCCTAAAATCCCAGCACTCGGGAAGCTAAAGCAGGATAAGCAAAAGCTTGAGAGCAGACTCGGGCACATAGTGAGACCCTGTCAAGAACAGAAGACGGAGAGAGAGAAGGGATGAGATGGAAGGATGAAGGAAAGAGACAGACAGACAGACCCTTTGGGGTCATAGCATCTGGCCTTACAAAGTGTGTTCACATACCAGCATAGGTCATCTTGAATTGTGCATGTTTAATTTTGTGGCTCCTGAAAGGGAAATGTTGGTGTACAGCAAAGCCTGTGATACAGAATAAGTGCACAATGTTTTCTCTGAATTGTTTACAAAGCTCTGAGCCAAATACATCAGGCTCAGCAAAGCCCGACCCAATGCATTTCTCTCCTGCTTCCCTAAAAGAGCTGGTTTAGACACACTTGATGTACACTTCCAGGAGGGGAAGCTCAAGTGTGGAGCTCTCTCTATCTCTCTCTGAACTGCCTGCACTGTCTTTTTCCCTTAAAGTCACTTTCCAAGAAGGTCATGTGAACGAATAGGCTGAGAGAGACACTGACCCAAATGGGCTGTTTCTCAACCAAACTCTCATCTGGGGATTTCTCTCAACACAGGAATGAGATGGAGCTGGGCTGGGTGTTGCTACAGATGGTAGAACCGAAGGTGCTTTCCCAGATTGCCAAAGAGCTCTCTGCATTGTTCTCAGAAACCAGTGGCATCAGTACTTCCATAATGGCCTTTGCTTGAAAATGTCTGCCCTGTTGAAGCTTTCAAAGCCCTATTTTCCTAAGAAGTCTGTTTTCCTCTGTGAACAAGGCATCATGGTGATGACTCTACAGATGCTTGAGTGACTGGAGCCATCATTAGTGTCATTATTTGTGTTTAGTTGCATCTCCATAGCAGCCCACACTCACAGTGCACCTTGCAATTGTTCCTTAGTGATTGTCCTCACAAGATGTCCGACAGGCAGAAGATGACAAGATTAACATTTCTGTATTGCCTAAAGGGAACTAAGGGAAGCAGAGATGTGGAGTTAGCTGGCTGCCGTCGCTGCTCAGAGAAGATCTCTTTAGGGACGCCCACACTTTGGCTCCAAACTTCTTTGGCACTTACTCTATTTATGATGCCACTCAGCTTTGACTCCTGTTTATAAATACAACACAAGGAGGGCCAGGCTGAGCAGCAGACTTGGAATTGGAGAGTCTCCATATGCAATAGAACCAATGAACATCCAAACAGCTCTCTTACGTATGGTCAAACAGAACCAGAGGAATGCTTCATCCAGATCACAGAAGCTTCTTTGCTCCTAGTCCCATGCTTTTTTTTAATCCCATGTTCCAGCGGTTCCAGGGGCTTGCCTTTCTCTCTTTGCCATTTTTTTCTTTTCTTGTCTACCACCCACTTCCTTTATTACTTTAATGCCAACTAGGAGAGCTGAGACACTGCTTTCTTGAGAGTTTTGTGTTCTGCCACCTGAACTGGACTGGCCTCTAGGTACTGTCTTTAATAAAGATGACCAGGCAATGCTGTTTCCATGGCATATATAAGAATCCAGACCTTCCTTTCCCACAGCCTCTACTCTCTCATCGATGGCTTTGTCTCTGCCTGCAGAAGTGGGCAGCTATCCTTGTCCACCTCTGATCTATCCTTACGGAAACTAGACCTTGTCCCACTAGGGACAGGGTCATGTATCATGACATGGCTGAGGTTGAGAGTTCTCTCCTGATGCTGTGATCTCTGTAGGAAATGTGTTGACATTATTCAAAGGAATAAAAAGACCCAGACCTTTATGGTCAATGGCACTTTTACTGCCCCACCCTCAAACCATAAGGCTGTTGTTCCATACTCAGACTGCTGACTTATTCAAGCAAACCTTCCTCTTCAGAAGAGAGAGGGAAACCTCATTTTGCCTCAAATGCCATGCCTTAGCTGCTAATTACCCTGCCCGTCCATACTCAGTCCTGGGGCACAATAAACAAATTACATCAAACACAAAGTGTGCCCCTGAAGCTCCCATCCTACTCAGTCGAGCCCTCTGATTGGAGGATTTCTGCCCTCATCTTCCATCAAATGCTTTTAGGATCTTGGTGAGCTTCCTGCTGCTCTTCCCTTTCTGTACAACTGCATGTTTGCAGTGGATGGAACAAGCCATGAGTACATGAATCAAGTCAACAGTCCCTGGAATCTTTGCAAGCAGCATTATGACCGAGTATCTAGTTTGCATTTTGGCCAGTATCAAGCAGAGTGAACCTAGAAAGATACGAAGCAGAATGACCTCCTGTAAATTCCCAGTGACGCACTCATGGCCACACCTACTTGAGGGAGATGATTATAAAAGACAGAGAAGCCTGACTCAGGCACAAGTCTCCAGGGCACAGAAGGAGTCACCTCACTGGCGCTCGTGTCAGCCAAGGTATTGTCCTTATCACATCTGAGGCTATGAAAATTGTCTTTTGTTTGCTCCTTGACTGTCTTCTCTCTAGGCACCTTCTGTAAGGCTATGGAATGTTCTCTTTTCTTCTCTTGTTGTTCCTGACTTGGTGTGTGAGCTGGAATCACAAACTGAGAGAAGAAGGAACCGAGGGAGCAGCTGAACAGGATTTCTTTTCCTGAAAATAGGAAGTCTCTACTGACAAAAATGAGAAAGATCTGCAGGTTCCCACTCTGTCTCTCCCTGGTCTCTGCTTAAGGCAGACACCTCCCTTGGGTGGTTTTCATTCTTGTCCTTTTCCTAGCCACCTTTCATTGAATTCCTGCTAGTGTGACGGGATGGATAGAGAAAACCTTCTAAAGAGAATGTCCAAGCTGGTAGAGGGGACCAGAGCCTACACAGATAATGGAAGGAAGTGTGAAGCAGAATAGAGGAAAAGCTGGGCACGTGAAAAGTCAGTCGCTCACTGGAGTTTCTCAAGAAGAGCAAAGCAGGGTCACCACCCTTGCGAGCACGGGGTTCAGAGGTGGGGAGCTGACAGCCTCTGGTGTTCTCTTGTAGAATTCAAGATGGCCAAAGTTCCTGATTTGTTTGAAGACCTGAAGAACTGTTATAGGTAAGAAACACATTCTACTTTTTGTGATTCAATGAACCCAACTAGGAGTTAAAATAGCTAGCCAGGGGCCATGTTGTCAGGCCAGACTAGAGAAAACCTAGAATGACGAGGCATCCAACATGCTAAACTGGTATTTCACTGAGAGAAATCGAAATTACAGAAAAAAATATTTTTGTTGCATTCTGACTCCAATGTAATTTTATACCAGCATCAGCTTAGGCACTCTAAAGAGTTCGCGTGCTGCTTCAGCCGCAGGTTTTCATGAACTGCTTGAGAGAGAATTCATTCTTGGGAGACCCTGGTCCCAGTCAGGAGGAGGAAACGGCTCTTGGGCACAGTCAAGCTTCAACTTGATAGAGAAGATAAATGAGCAGTGTTGAAATTCTAGAACATTCTTAACTAACGTGATGTTCTTGTTGTTTACAATTAATGTTAATGATAATGAGGCTACAAAATATTGCTTGGCTTCTGTCCAATACGAAGTCTGCTTTAGCGAGTATGACGTGTGTCTGTGGTGCTTCCAAAGTTTCTCTTTTCTTCTAAGGAGTTTCAGCCAATTAAGGCTCTTTGATTTATTAGTCATGCCTAATTTTTTTTTACAGATAAAGCACAAAGCTGTTTTAATAATTTCTAATTCCAAATTAGTGACAAATGAATTACTATGTGTGTAGACATGAATATGTAGAAGTCTTTAGCTTTTCAAAGATAAGAGTAATGGTGGGTGTGGGTGTGTTCATGTGACCAGGTTACTGTAGAGCTGATTGTCATCCTGACTGGGATCAAGTTCTGCTAAAACTGGAGTAACTCTTAAACATCCACTAAGACCCATTGCTGTGTTAGAGCACTCGGACTCAATAGTGCCTGTGGTCTAAATCAGTATTCAGGAATTACCTAAAGTAATTAAAATAAAGTCATTGAAATATGTATACCTACCAACAATAGTAAAATGATGAACAAAAACAGAGTCTCGTTATATGTTTTTGACAGTGAAAATGAAGAGTACAATTCTGCCCTTGACCACTTCTCTCTGAGTCAGGTAAGGCCATGATTTTATCATTCTTATAGAGCTGGATTTTATCTTTTTCCTCTTTACACACCAGCCCCTCTACCAGAAAAGCACAGTGAGGGTTTGTTTCAACCTCACTAGAGTCTAAAATACATTTATTTTGTATTCATGAGACCACTTACCTCTCTAACTTAGTAGCTAACTGGTGTTCCTCGTGTTCACTGACTCTTCCATAACAGAGAAGAGCTACCTGAAGCCCTTGTTCCTGGGCCAGGTTCCTTCAAAATGTTAATTTTGTCATCCTTAGCCAGTTGCTTCAGCCCACCTCACCTGGAGTCTTGCTAACGTCATTCTCTGACACTAACGCCAGAGGTTAGAGATAGCCCGATAGCCCACGAAGATGAGGTGGAGGAAGCTAGCGAAAAGGAAAACATTGCATAATAATAGAGTTATTCTGTGTATCTGTGATAGCGGTTTTAAAAGCTCCTACCAGAAGAATAGCTGTGCCGAAGGCATCCACGGAGGCTGGATTGCAAGCCCCCTAAGGAGATCACCTTCTGCAGATGTCCAAGTTCCTTATAATAAATGGCCTTCTATTTGTATAAAATATGCATGCATTCTCAAATGACTTTAAATCATATGTGGGTGACTTAGCCACACCTGCCACAATACAAATGCTATGGGAATAATTCTAAGTTATACTTGTCAATCAGTGATTATATTATTCGGGAAGTAATGATAAAAGGATTCACATATTCAATACAGATGTCGTTTAATTTTAGAAAACATATTTAATCTTTAGGTTGGTTGAATTTGAGCAGGCGATACAGGGGCTAGAATATTTTGAGCACTCTCAAGTAGATGTCAGATCTCTTGATGGAAGGATCTCACTTACCAGGATCATGTGTTAACCTATGTCATCAAAATGTTTTAGTTTTGAGCATAAAATTGGGTGAAAATACCTACCCCAAATCATGTGACTTCAGGGAAATCCAAAAAAAAAGGATAAAAGAAGGAACAAAGCAGGAGGGAAGGAAGGGCAGTGGAGGATGAGGGAGGAGTGGGGGACAAAGCACAGGTTGGTTCCCTACAGCCAGAATGGAGATTCCCCCTCACTTAGTCTGTAGGATACAGACCCTACTAAAGAGTCTCCTCATGAGGTCATAAGTAAGCTCTCAGGTGCCACTTCCCTTCCTCACAGAAATCCTTCTATGAGGCAAGCTATGGCTCGCTTCATGAGAAATGCACGGACAAATTTGTGTCTCTGAGAGCCTCTGAAACCTCAAAGATGTCCAACTTGACCTTCGAGGAGAGCCTGGTGATGGTGGCGGCAACATCAAACCAAGGGAAGATTCTGAAGAAAAGGCGGCTGGGTTTCGATCGATTTGCTGAAGATGACCTGGAGGCCATGACCCATAATTTAGAAGGTAAGGTATAAAACACAACAAAAATCCATTTTTTTTTATTTTTTGGTGAATGGCGACAATGGAGTAGAAAGAAAATAAAACCTGGAACCAAAATATCTGGAAAGCAACCAGACATTAGCTCGATAACTATAACAAAGAAAACCTAACTGCTGCTCTTCTCCAAGGGGGAGAGTTCAAAAGCAGCCTGAGTCTAGAACACTTGTTCAAGGGCTCCTTTCTTGGCTGTATTGTGAAGGTCAAGTAAAGACCTTTGGTTGGAGAGAAAGCAGTCATAGTCCATTAGCTCATGACCTCTACTAGTGCCGCCTCCTTAGTCATGTTCCTCAATCTCTCTGGCCTCCAGTTCCCCATACTATGAATAGAGATGACCAAGTCTTACACCTCACTGGGTTCCTGTAAAGATTAAATAAGCCAGTACCTCAAAACATTTAGACTAGAATGTCTAATGTGACATCATCACCCAAGAAATGTCAGCCATTGTTATTATTGCTCCCATTGCCTTTGTAAATGTTGCACCACTACTAATTTATTGATGACTGCACTCTTTGTAGGCTACACTGTGGCATACCATTTTAACACATTTACTTTTAGCATACATTCATCTGTATGTATATAGATTGGGAATACTTATAGTCTTCCTTGTCACTTGGAAACCTGCTAACAGGGCCAGGCATGATGGCTAACACCTTTAATCCCAATGGGCGGCAAAGGCAGGAGAATCTCTGTGAGTTCAAGACTATTCTTGTCTGTAGAGTGAATTCCAAGCCAGCCAGGGTTCCATAATGAGAGAAAGAAAAGTACAAAAATGTAAAAGTTTCTCAAGAACTCTTTTTAAAAGTGAAATAAAAGTATTGTCTTATAAATTGGTTTACCAAGAAAAAAAATTAAGAAATAACCACAATAAAAACCCTAGCTGGAATCAACCCTTCTGCTGATTGCTTTCAACTCTGGCTGTTCCACCTGGATTGGCTACCCCTACAGTCTCCCTCACAGTTACAGCTTGTGTTAGCACGTGTCACTAGGCAATAACCTGAACTTGTGATGCTGGTTCTAGAGACCATCCAATCGGATTCAGCACCTCACGTCTTCCAGAATAATGTGACATACAAACTGGTAAGGCTTGCCAAGCAGAATTTTGTCATGAATGATTCCCTCAATCAAAACATCTGCCTGGATGTGGACAAGGTGCATCTCAGAGCTGTCTCACTAACTGACCTGCAGTATGAAGGTAAACGGCCCCTGTCCCTCCTCCCCTCCTTGGCTTTCTTTATTTCATTCAAACTTTCTGCTTTTAAAGCACACACTTATCTATCTCCCTGGCTTTGCACGATTCTTCTAGAACAGAAAGAAGCAACCCACCCCCACCGAGAATCCCTGGAAAGGACAGCATTGCATCCAGATCTCTGCCACCAGAGAGCAGCTTCCTGCCTGGGCTCACTACAGGGCAGAGAGCTTTCTGATGTACCATCTCTTTGGTGCTTGTAAACATTCTCAACAACCTCCCTATTCTGATTTTAAAGAAGAGAAAACTGAGCGTCACAGATATTTAATGACTTGCCCAGAAGTTAATGAGGCACAGTCAGGCACTATCTGTTAGAAAGCTGGGGACCAAGCTTACATCTTACGTGCAGTTAGGAAGAGCTTGCTAATCTGATGGGAAAGCCAAACAGCCCTAACTGCAGTGGGATCTGAAGAACAAAATTCAGTGTGGAAAATTTCTTGTGACGCAGACCCAGCTTCTATAATAAACCTGCTTTAGGTGCAGAATGCATCATCAATATACAAAATTATTTTTTGTAAATTATTTTTAAAGAACCACGGCAGCAACTTTATAGTAAGCAGGCAGGGTTCTTTCCGATTAGGGACACCGTGCACTCCAGTTGCCATGTTTTCTACTCTATGACATTTGCGAATTGCTGTGTATTCTATTTCCTATTTACCAGTTTCCCTCACGTGTCGACTTAGTCTATGCTTCCCCCACACAAACACACACACCTGTTTTTTGGTGCAAGAAATCAAACGCAAGCCAGATACGCAGGAAGCAAGTGCTCTGTCACTGACCACAACTCCTGCCCCTATGGTTCCTACTTACATTTCTAGTGGTACTAAAGCAGCCAGTCATTTTACTATCCTGGACGTCTGTGTGTGAGGAGGGGGGTGTTCTTAGATCACTCCATTTTAAGCCATTAGGAACTCATAAACCAACAAATGTCAAGGTCTTATTCCACTATTGTAACTGTAAGAGATTCAGCAAGAATTTGGTCCTTAAGCATTCTACTCAAATAGAAAGCTTTAAAAGCATTATTTACAGCAGAGACATTGAAAAGGACACGACAATGTATAAAATTCCACTCCTGACCTCTACAAACAAATATGGTGTATTCATTTATACCAGAGTTGGGGACCTACTTTTACTTACACACACACACACACACACACACACACACACACACACACATAACTAAACACCTCTTTTTACATTTAAAAAAAAAGTAGTGGATTTACTTTCTTTCTGGTTTTCTCTTTGACAGTAAAATTTGACATGTACGCCTATTGGTCATCGGAAGACGACTCTAAATTTCCTGTTACTCTAAAACTCTCAAACACTCAGCTGTTTGTGAGCGCTCAAGGTGAAGATGAGCCTGTGCTGCTGAAGGTCAGTTGACGTCCATCTCAATCTTGCCCTCTCTATCTCCGTGGTTTGCAAATGATCCCAGTAAGCAGATGTCCCCCTAGGGTGGCCACAGTCTGCCTCCTGCCCAGCCACCACTTGCTCACCTTTCACTCTCTGACTGTATTGGCCTCCCACCCCAGAGCATCCATTTGTTCTGTTAATCTTTGCTGACATCCTCCATCTGTTTTGCATAGCTCTGGGCATTATGACAATGGGGCAAGCCTCAAAAGAAACTCAAATGAGCCCACTGAGAGCAGAGAGAATTAACCACTTGCTAACACACAGGAAATCAAAAGCTAAGAGCTGCAACACTCAAACTTTAGCTTTCTCACTTCACTGGTCCATTGGTGATACTTTTGTCTCTCATTCCATTCCCATGTTCTCTATAGCCATCTCCCTCAAACACACATACACACACACCTACCTACATTTAAACATTAGACATTTTTACGATGGAGAAGAATGTGACTCTCATTCAGTAAATGTATAATCCAATGCCTTCCAATTTCCCTAAAATGCATGTGGTAACCCGTATTTCTCTGTCTGAATCAAATCAAATGAAAGTGTCATCTACTAAGTAGAGCAGTAGCTTCATTCATGACTTCATTCAGTAAGCCATTATTTACCAAGAGCCTTCTCTTTTTCAAGTACAGCATTAAAAGCTATGGAGTATGGCAAGCCAAAATCCCTAACCTTATGGGACATAGTACTTTAGTACACAGGCAATAGACAAGTCAAATAGACAACAACAAAACCAGAAAATATTGGACAGAAAATGCACAAGGTACTAAGAAAAATGGTGGAGTGTCATTTAGAGGGAGGGACAAAAGCAGAGCTCCCTGACAAGACTGGCTAACAAGAGGTACAGGCGGGCCACCCCACACCCACAAGGATCTGCATTCCCTAGCACTTCATGAACCCACATGCCAGCTGCAAGGATCAGTGGAGCACTCTTGGCCCTGGCCATTTGATACACAATTGAAAGCCACAAAAGGGTTTCAGATCATGCAGGGTGCTGGTTTCAGTCACATCTCTTAAATGGACAGTAGTCTGGAAGAAAGCACTAGAGAAGCAGAGGACTCAGCTGGGAAGTGAGTGTATAGGTGAAGTGTGGCAGAAGGATAAGGTGAACATGTAGAAGGGAGCAGACCTTGTATAGTCATCTGGAGGCAGAACGACCCAAGAAAAGGCAAAGCAAGAGATGACCAGGTGTGGACAGTACTGCTCTTGCTGATGTTGAAACCCCAAGGAAGCTGATCAGGTTATTTACTTGCAGCTTAAAATGAGTTCAAAAAAGGAGTCTTAGCACATAATCTGAAAAGTATTTTTCCATTAAGGTTATTGTTAGAATTTGTTCACACTCAAAGGAAGAGGACAGTCTATAAAGGTTGTCTATAAAGCAGCCAGCAGCTAATCGATCAGGGAAGCATTGTGGGGTTTCAGTTAATTATTTTTGTGTGTATGGATATGGTTAACTTTTTTGACTGAAGTGTAGAGATAAATATTATCTCAATGATCTACTGTCTCCAGAAATTTGTAATTTGTATACTCAGGGGGGTCAGAATGTTTCGAGGTCTTAAAATTATTAGCGTGCAGATATGGTGAGAGTACCCGGTGCCAGCATTAAAGACAGAATACACATGTGCATCTTAGAATTATCAGTGCTCAGATTTGGTGAGAGGACCTGATGCCAGCATTAAAGACAGAATATACATGTGTAATGTTTCACCCCACTTGTCTGGATACAGGGAGATGCTGGTATCATTGACAGTCTTCATGATTCATTTAGATTTCTCTCCAATTAACTAAGGAAATCAACTCTTATGATTAGTCTGGACCATACACCGAATAGGCATGCTTGATAAATGTTTGTTGAGTGAACAAATGAAGGAGCCTGCATCATATCTGAGTCAGGCTTCTGGAGTGTTGTTTGTCACGAAGGCTAGACACCAGAGGTGACACTCCAGTTTTTTTCCAACACCTTCTCGCACACCAACGGAACTCTGTTTTGCTTATCACAGGAGCTGACTGAAACACCGAAAGTCATCACGGGGAGTGAGGTCGACCTCATTTTCTTCTGGGAAAAGATCAACACTAAGAACTACTTCACATCAGCTGCCTACCCAGAGCTGTTTATTGCCACCAAAGAAGAGAGCCGGGTACACCTGGCGAAGGGGCTGCCCTCAATGACAGACTTCCAGATCCCGTAAGAGCAGCCTTATTTCTGGAGTCTACTGACTTAAGAAGTGCTGACAACGTATGTACCATGTACAGGAAGGTCCTTCACCCTGACTCACTTACACAGCATGTGCTGAGCCTTTGTAATTCGAAATGAATGTTTATCCTCTTTGTGAGAGAAGAGCAGAGCCTAATGGAACCCAACCCCGACATACAATGGCATTTGTTATTCAAAGAGCACCCTGTACTTAGTACAGTACTAATCACTTTAATTAGTATTCTTCATGACATTCTCAGGAGGAACAGAGCTGGTGTGAGCAAAAGAATTCTACCCATATGAGAGATGGATTAACTACAGTGTAAGGAAACTGGAAAGTACTCAGTAGCAGTAGGGATGAGAATCCACAGACCCGTGCTGTCAATCGAACTGTGTACTTTCTGCTTCCAAACTGCTGATTGAGTAGGATAAAGTTGTAAGAACTCAGCTCTAAACTTAACTCTATCGTTTTCAAAAGGAAGGGGACAATAGCTGCATCTTTCCTACCTCAGTGGGTTTTATTCCAATGACAGCATTTGGATGAAATCCTCCTGTAACATGCCTCAAGAAGAAGACAGAATGTTGAATGTTATTTTTAAGTTATTTTATATATGTATTTATAGATATATTTATGATAATTTTATTATTTATGGCACACCCTTAAGTCCTCTTGACCAGGATCCTCAGCAGCAGGGTGTTCCAGGTGGAGCAGGCACCATGCTCTGGAGTATGGTTATGCTTTCTCCACAGTCAGGAAGTTCTCTCTACATTCTCATACTTGGGAGCCCTGTAATTATGACCACAAATCTGTATCGTTTACTTAGTTCATTTAAGATGATTGTTGGGCCAGTCTTTCCCCCTTTTGTCCCTAAAGCTGTCTGGGTATTCTTAAATCATTCAACCTCACCTATAATTAAATCCAGCAATCCAAGGATGGAAAGATCTGAACTGTGACAACCACATCACTGCTACTAGAAGTTTTCTTTCTAGGATGCAATCAGTGTTTCCTCTGGGTTCCAACTTTGTTGTCAAACCACAGTGTCGCATGACTATCAATAATAATAATCAATGCATTGTTGCTGATCATAATTCAATAAAAACAAGTTTGAACTAATATATATTTATTTGTTACCTTTTTTTCTTGAGTTGTGCAGTGGGATGGTTGTTTGTTGTCAGGCTTTGAACCACCAGCTCCCAAATAATGCCATGAAACTTCTTATTAATCATGAAAGCTAGGCCTTAACTTAGGCCTTTTCCCACCTAGCTCTTATAACTTAAATTAACCTGTTTATATTCATCTACTTACTGCCACATGGCTCATTACCCTCTTCCATGCTATATATCCAGCTTCCCCAGATCTCGCTGATGAATTCGTCCTCTTTTCTTCCCAGAGTTCCTTTCTCTTCCTAGAAGTCCCGCCTACCCTCTCCTGCCTAACTATTGGCGATCAGCTCTTTATTTAGACCAATCAGAAGGCACCTTGGCAGAGACACATCTTCACGGTGTACAAAGATGGTCCCACAACAGCTGCTTTGCTTTTTTTTTTTTTTAAATATTGTGAAGGGTTTTTTATTTGTCATCTTCATTACCTCACTGTTAGGAACAACTGGTTAGATGTTCAGATAACTCACCACAGTTAGTGCCACTTCACAAAACCAGGTTCCCACACAGCTTTAAAGGAGATGTCTCCCTCAAATCCCTCCCCTCAGAGTCCAGTGAACCCCATGGAAGTGGAGGCAGGAGGAGACAGGGGTATTGAGGACATCAAGAGAACAAGGTCCTCTAAAACAACTGAGCAAAGCTAATATGAATTCACAGAGGCTGAAGAAGCCATCACAGGGCCGACACGGGTCTGAACCAGGTCCTCTGCATACATACAAAGGACTCCTGAGTATGCAAAAGAATGGGTCTCTGATTCTTGTGCCTTCTCTTTAGGCTCTTTTATCTTTCTGTTGACTTGGTTGGTCCAACTTTGCTATGATGAATTTTGTTTTGTCTTCCCTTTTGTT
>JAQHUG010000170.1:624574-644558 GCA_028555095.1 Dicrostonyx torquatus | reverse complement strand
CGAGACAGGGTTTCTCTGTAGCTTTGGAGCCTTTCCTGGAACTAGCTCTTGTAGACCAGGCTGGACTCGATCTCACAAATTTCCGCCTGTCTCTGCCTCCCAAGTGCTGGGATTAAAGGCGTGCGCCACCACCGCCCGGCCTCGTTATGAGTTTTTAAATGTAGTTTTTTCTTTGTGTTTTCAGACTCCTGGGCCCAAAAAAGATGTTTCCAGCCATGCTGTTTTGCCTGTCAGAACTACAAGACCCATCAACATTAAACTCCAGACTAAACCAGCCAGTATCACAGGGTCCCAGAAGGCGGAGTTGGAGCCACCAAAACCTGCAGACAAAGGGCTCACTTCAAGATGTTTTTCTTCTAACTCAGACTGCAAACAGTCCAGCAAGAGTCGGCCACAGCACAGGGCTACATCATCCACTACAGGACTGCCAAGCAAACCCAGGCAGTCCCCTGGGACCCAAGATTTGAAACCCAAAAAGCAGCAGCCAGCACATCAAGGAACTGCTGATTGCACCAATCCTGCAGCTGGGACCAACGTCAAAAACCAATATCTGAAGGGCTTTCGAGATGAGATGAACAAAGAGAACTTGCTAGAACCTGGGAAGCCAGATCCCAACTTATGCCCCAGAAGTAAGCCAAACACTGGCTCCTATAATCAATCCCAGAAAAGTCTGGCTCCTAAACAGATCTTGAGTAAAAGTTCGGTTAACCGTACCATTCTGAAAGACAGAGTTAACAAGCAGGTTGTTAGAAACGCGCAAGTCAGAGCTCACCCCCTGAAGTCACAGCACCTCTCTACAGATGCAGATTCCGCACGACCTAGAGAAAAAGCCCCACGGACAGTTCCCCCTCGCTTCATTCCAGCCCATAATAAGACTCAGATAACAAAGAAACCTGTGGTCAAGGACACACAGGACATAAAGGTTAGCAGGATTAAATGTGGAAGACCAAATGAAACTACGGTACAGCCACAACCTGCTACCGAACGGAAAGTAAAACATATGAAACCTGGTTCCCACCCCAGCTTGCTTCAGGGAGGACAGAACAACAGACAGCCTCCCATCAAGCAGGATCAAAAAACTGTGCAGCCTTGTCTTGGACCCCAGACATCATGCATTCTGCAGAAGTCAAGAGCCGTAAGCCAGAGGCCTAATTCGACAACTGTCAACTTTAATTTGGTCGCTCTAAACACCCCTAGCATAGGAGCAAATAAAACCCATAACCATAAATGCAATAGCATCTTTCAGCAAAAAGCACAGACTCTGGACTTCAAGCTCAAAAAGGTTCTTCCCCAGAGCCAGTTTCTGAGCAAGACTGCTCCCAAAACTCAAGCTGGTATGTCAGCCGCAAGTAGGAGAGGAGCCCTGAGCGCTAGCCACATTCGTCCACGGGTCAAAGAGACACAAGGGGAGGATCGGAGGTACTTTGCTTTAATTCCAAGATACTGCAATTTAAGATTATTAGGCAAACTGATAATGATTGCGGTTAGGACTGTGGCTTAGAGATAAAGCACTTGCGTAAATTCAACCCCCAGTACCACCAACAGACACACATTTTTATACATGCCTATCACTTGGTTGAGCAATAGCTCCTAAGTGGCATCTAGCTAGAGCCTGAAAAAGGACGCTATAATAAATATTAACACTTAACAAAGCTAGGTGGCCCACAAATGTTCTATAAATCATTCTCTGTGGTTGTCTATAAAGTTGTTTTGTTAAGATGGAAGTGGAACAGATTGGACGAGAGGACATAGGAGGTGCCGATATAAATTAGTCACCCCAGAAGGTTCCTGCAACAGAACAGGGCAGGCTGAAAGTAGCCATAGTAAGTTCGCAAAGCTGGGAAGGAAGAAATCAGTGATGAAGTTTGGCGATTAGCAGAGAAGGAGTGGGAAGCTCCTGTGAGTGTGAGTGGGGCCAGGCTGGGGAAGGTGAATGGAACCGGGAGGGGAGCCCTGGTCAGAGGCATAGGCAAGTGTTAGAAATCGGGATCCAGGGGTTGCTGGGGCTCAGTGTCATACATGGTACTTGAGGTGAGCCAGAGGATTTTGTCCTCTTTCTGCCCGAGACCAGTCACACTCCCAGAGTGCAAATGAGTCTCCTTCGAGTACACTTGTGTACACCTGGGTGGAATAGAACCTAGACTCCTGACAAGGGTGAAAGAGACGCGTAAAATTAGATGGGGGAGCGGGGGAGTGGGAGGAGGATTTGGTCTTGGAACAGAGCCTTCTGCCCTCTTACAAAGAAGTAACTTAATGTTTGGTGGTGTGGCTGAGAGGGCAGGGCCAGGGCAGTTGATTGAATAAGAGGCCGAGGAGAAGTGTGTCCATCAGTGCTGTCTCAGGTGAGACCTGAGGCTGACAAGGAGGAGTGCGGAAACTGAGAGTGATGAGTGACAGGTTGGTGGCACTTATTTGCCATATTGACAGCACATGGCATGTTGAAAGTGGTTACAAAAGAGAGTCTGTGGAAACAGGTCCATCCTCTGGTGATGTGTGTTCCCCCATTGCTGGCATTGTGCCAGGCTCAGTTGGAGAAGGAAGATCGCCACTGCCTCCACCCTTAGAGAGCCAATAGTTTGGAGTATATCCGGAAAGTTTAGAGAAGTTAATCATGGCACTGAAGGAGTGCGGGAAATTTTCTTCACTATGATTAGAAAGAGACTGGCGATAGGGAGGATGCTAGGGACGGAGGAGACAAAGCTGTGGGCGTCAGCTTTGTTAGTGTGGGAAAATCACCACTGCACCAAGCACTGTGCAGATTGTAAGTCGCTTATCTTCTAGACAGAAGAAAATGACGGTGGCTTTCATTTATTTATAATTATTAATTCTGTAAAGGGGATCAGTGATTCTCAGGGCCTGGAGACTTGAGGTGAGCTTGGCTCTCTGAATTATATCTTGATTATAAGTACAGCCAAGTGGTCTTGTGCATTCGTACCCACAGAATCACACTCTTGAAAACGGTGAGTTTTACTGTACTGTCATTGAAAGCTGGTGTGTGCCAGGCACTGTGCTAGGCGCCGGACATCCACTTCTGCCTTCATAGAGCTTGTGTCCTAGTGGAGGAGACAGAATAGGAACACGCTGATTAAATAAGACAGGATAATTGCAGATCATTACTCTTTAAGCAAGGATCATTTGAACAGAGGACAGAAGATACAAGACCCTGAGGCAGGAATGAGCCTGGATCAGGAAACTGGAAGGCTGCCAGAGCTGGCAGAGGGTAGTGAGGGAGAAGGCTGTGATGTGGAGTTGGGAAGGGTGGCAGGACAGCCATAGAAGACACGGTGACTTTTATTTCAAGAGCAATGGGACATTGACGCAGTCTACTTTATATTCTACCAATGCAGGGGCAGAGAGCAGCAAGGGTCAGAGTAGTTGCTTCACGTTTCAGACAGAAGACAACATGTGTGCTTGGCATGGTGGTCATGTGGACAGAACCAATTCTAAATCTGTACAGTGATGAGTCAGACATAAGAAAAAGCAGCTACTCAAAGACATCTCCTGAGTTTAGGGCCTACTGTTCATCAAAATAAGGGGAACTAGGAAGGGATTTGGAAGTAACTATCAAGAGCCTAGTTTGGGCAGCTTTGAGCAGAAACGCCTGCTAGACAATAAAAGATACAAATGAGGCAGTGGATTATACATGGTTGGGGCTCCATGGAGTGATCTGAAATCTGAAATGGGCATTTTCTGATCACTGATACACAGTTGTGACCTAACAAAACTAGAGTATCTACATTTAGACACTTAGTATCCATAGCCCTTCAAAATAATCGACTGTTTGCTTAGAAGTAGGAGTGGAGAGACTATGAGGAGTGGCGGAAAGCCAGCACTGGGGCTCGGCACAGTCACTTATGGAGAAGAGAACCTAGGATTATTGATTAATGAAGAAAGGGTCTCATGTGTAATCAGAACACTAAGGGATTGGGGTGAAATGAGTTGCTATGAGCACCGAGACCCTGTTGAAAACAGAATGCAGGTTTGGTGGGTCAAAGTGGCCAGAAGCTTTGGGTGGCAGAAATGGAGTACCGAGGTGTCTTAAGGGCAGGTGATATCCAAGGAAGCACACGAGGAAATGAAGACTTAGAGAAAAATAATGAAGCATAATTAGAATACAGGTATCCAAGACTGAAGAGCCCGTCAGCCCTCTGCGATCCCAGCAGGTCTAAGTGTCGTAGTCAACCCAGCATGCCCATTGCCCATTGTAGATTGTTCTTTGTTCTGTCCTGACCTTGTCTACAGTGGAAGGTTTAGTTATGCCCGGTCTCTGCCTGTCATTTATTTTAGAAACAGATGTGGAAGGAAAGAGGGAAAGAACTAACCCCCCTCCCATCACGTTACAGGAAACAACTGGAAGAATGGCAGAAATCTAAAGGGAAAACCTATAAACGCCCACCCATGAAATTCAACACAAAGAGAAAAGTCATAGAGGAAATGAACATCTCATTCTGGAAGAGCATGGAGAGAGAGGCAGAGGAGGAGGAAGAAAAGAAAGCTCAGCTGGAGCTGTCCAGTAAGATTAACAATACTCTGACAGAATGTCTGAGGCTCATTGAAGAGGTGAGTGAGAGGCCGCAGCTGCAGAAGTCAGCCCTGGTGCTTAAAGGTTTCCTTACAGAGTGGAGGAAACAGCCTGCACCTCGGCAGAAAGCCAGCCACCCTTTCAAATACAGAAGAATAGTGACAGGAGCAGCAGTCATGCTGGTGACATGCACCTAAATGGCAGCTCAGAGATGCTAGGAAGCTAACCTAGGCTCCCGAGAGAACTTTCTCCAGGTGCCAAGGTCCAAAGAGTAAACAACATTTAGATGGATTGAAATCTAAGTCCCATGCAAGGCTTTTTTTTTTTTTTTCTCCAAATTGGAATTTCCTAAATAGTTTTGGTTGGGGGCTGGTTTAAGTTTTGTTTATTTTTATTTTATGCGTGTGAATGCTGTATGTATAGCTGCATCCTGTGCATGCAGTGCCCATAAAGGCCAGCAGAGGGCGTCAAATCCCCTGGAACAGAAATTACAAATGGTTGCCAGCCATTTGCATCTGGGTGCTGGGAATCAAACCCTGGTCCTCGGGAAGAACAGCTAGAGCTCTTAACCACTGTGCCATCTCTCCAGCGCCCCTAAGTACTTTTGGTGGCTAGAAATGGTATTTGAATTGTGTGGTATAGTCTACAGATCAGGGTAAAGTGGATGGTAGACAAAGAGTCAGAGACTTGAACAGTTGCCTTAATGAAAATGCATTAATAAAAATTGATCCGCTTAACCTCTGGGCAGAGAGTGAGAAAGCAAAAGTCAGTGTTCTGTTATTGTTCTGGTCATGCTGGACTCGGGAAAGGGCAGGCGGCCTTGTTTCAATTCTTTTCAGTGCAGACAACGTTAGCTGTTTCTCCTTTGTGGGATGGAACTGCAGAGCTCTGTATTTGAGTTGCTTTCTTGTTTTCATTTTTTTTTTCATTTTCATTTTAAAAATACATAGATACATTCCTTTGTATGGGGGGTGTGGGAGGGGTACACTTACCTGTATTTGTGTGAAGGCCAGAGGGCAGCCTCAGTGTCATTCCTCAGGCACTGTCTTCCTTGTTTTGGGGGTAGGAATTGGTTTGGTTTGGTTTGGGGTTTGTTGTCTGTTGTTTTGAGAGAGGGTCTCACGGGCCCGGGCAAGTCGTGGTTATTGTACTTCACGTTTCATATAGTTTTTCTAGTCTTCGTCAAATAAGCTGGGTATTTTCCCTTTCTTTCTATACTCTGAAAACGGTCTGCACATCTTTCCACATGATTGGTTCATGTTTCTTGGGCTCAATGTATAATGACCTTGTGCCCTTTTTTAAAAAAGTTACTTATTGCAGGAAGATCACAGATTCAAGGCCAGCCTTGAATGAACATAGGAAGTTCAGAGCCAGCCTCAACTATATCATGAACCCTGTCAGAAAGCTAAAGGGGGAGGGGCCAGATTTGCTGAGGATTTATTTCTCTGATCTGTTTAAAGAGTACAAAAATCTTTCGAATTCCAGAAATCGTTTTTCTCATTTGTCAGTATCCATATCTATCCTGTCAATTGTTATTCTTGGCTTAGATGGTAAAGCAATCTTAGTTTCTTATAAATATGATAAATGCTATAAATTTGCCTCCTGGTTTTACTTTCTATTATCTGTCATGTTTAATAGTCTTATCAGCCAAGGTCATATCACCGAAACAGAATGCCTTTCTCTAATACACTACCTTACAGAAATCCTCATGTGTTCTACCCAGAAGTCTCCTGAACCCTGGCTGGTCTTGCATTTTATAGAAACTTCATTGCATATGCATGATTGATCACCTTGGCCTGCATTAGGCCATTAGTAACAGCTTATCCTTCAGTCCCTCTGCAGAGGCTGGGGGTAGAAGCCCCCACCCCTCTGATTCTGCTTGCCAGTTGTACTGGGACCGGCCACCATCCTGGGGCTACCTAGGCACTGCCAGTCACCAACTAATTCATTAGCGTGCAAAAGACTTTGGAGAGTCCAAGGATTGTAGGAGCTATATGCCAGAACATGGAGAAAGACTCCGTAGGCAATTAATTCACAATATCATACTAGAAGAGGTGAACTTGGGAGAAAATAGGACTCCAGCTTCCACTGGGTGTGCCCCCCAACTAGTGTTTTAGGGACAAGAGGAGTGTCGGAGCCCGCTCAGCAGAATTCAGCTAGGGGTTCCCTGGGAGGGGGCCCTGAGGCTGAGGAAATGTTGGATTAAGAGAAATGAAGACAGAAATGTAGGCTAGACCGGGAGGACTGAAAGTCAATACCAAGCAGCCCCGAGTTTGTTCCTCAGACAGCGTATATACTAAATACAGTCAAAAGGCAGAACAGAGAGCAGCACAGTCAGCTGACCACCTCCCTGCTCTGTCCTTGGGAGGAAGCTCAAACAGATGCATTATCTTACTCCGCTAAGCAGCTTCTAATCTCTAACAAGGAGTGCCTCTGGCTGGCATACACCAGCCCAAATCTTAATTGAAAATGTGCTCTTTCAACTGGGCAAAAATGCTCTTTCCAATGGACTTAGTCAGAACTCTCTCATAGCCCTCAAGGTTACTGGAAAAGTTCAAACAATTTAAGTCAGAAATGACTTCAGATGGAAATTGAGTCACACAGAGGAGGGAGTTTGTGGGCCTGGGGTTCACTCTTGAGGAATGCCCATTACTCCAAGGTGCTCCCACCGCTGAAGCTCAGTGGTATTTTGTGAATGTAAGGGAGTGGGGGGTGGCTAGAACCAGCTTCCTCACCTGGTGGTAAGGGACCATTGCCAGGATGACAGAGTGGATGGAAAGACTCCGTCCTTCACTTGGGCAGTCTCCCTCTATGTCTGCAGAGCCAGACAGCTCTACAGGGTTCCAGCCCAGCATCAAGACACTGGACAGAAGTGGGTTTGGGGCTAAGTTGAAGTAGTTCACTGAGTAGCCGGCTGATGTCTCTTGTGTTCTCACTGCTTTCCGTTTGTTTCTTAATACTTAGGATTTCTATTTGGAGTTCTTTAACTCAAAACTTATCTTGTAGGAGCGTATCTCTGCATTTCATACTTACAGAGGCTTTTTCTTACTGTTGCTGGCTTAACTGTTAATTTACTGTTTTCTGACTGTATTGTGGCTAGTAAAGTGACTGTCTGAATTCTACGTGATGGAATTTGTTGAAATTTTCTTAGTTGTTTTAATGACTGTTAATTTTAGCAAACATTATGAAAGTGTTTAAAAATGTTCTCTGTTCCCACTGTGTCCTTTTCTGAAAGGCTTATGCCAGAGTTATTCTAGAAGGGCTAGTTACTGACAGTTTCTGCTTATATTTGTCAACTTTTGTTGTCTTTGTTGTTTTTTTTTAAAGATTTATTTATTTATTTATTGTGTATACAACTTTCCTTCCATGTATGCCTGCAGGCCAGAAGAGGGCACCAGATCTCATTACAGATGGTTATGAGCCACCATGTGGTTGCTGGGAATTGAACTCAGGACCTCTGGAAGAGCAGTCAGTGCTCTTAACCTCTGAGCCATATCTCCAGCCCATCTTTGTTTTTTCTAATTGTTGTTACATAGATTCATGACTTGCTTTGATTCTCTGATATGAATTTTGCCAAATCTTTTATTATTATTGTTGTTGTTAGAGTTCACCTGTGAGATCTTTTTTCATCTCCAGTTTTAAGTCCCTGTGTAGACAGCGACTGTTTCTTTGTTCCCTGACCCAAATAATCACACTGAAACTATATTAATTACAGCATCGTTTGGCCAATGTCTCAAGTGTATTTCTAGCTAGCTCTTACATCTTCAATTAACCCATTTCTATTAATCTGTGGCCTACCGGTAAGGTTCCAGCGTGTCTTTCTCCTTCGGCAGCTACATGGCGTCTCTCTGACTCTGCTACTCTCTCTGTATCTCTTCCCGCCTGTCTATATTCTGCCCTGCCATAGGCCAAAGAAACTTCTTTATTCACCAATGGTATTTGCAGCATATAGAGGGGAATCCCACATCATCATCTGTGAGATCTTTTTCATCTCCAGGTTTAAGTTCCTGGGTTGGTATCGTTTAGGGACATGTGACAAATGTATTCAGACTGAACACTGCTCTAAACAGATCTCTCCTTCCACAGTTAGTGACTGCTCGTGTACACTTACTTTGGACTCTGGACACTTGTGCAATTCCACTGACAGGATCCTCCTGTGTTCGTGTTCATTTTCATGTTTCATTAAAAAAGTTATAAGTTGATGAAACAAAATAACAGAAATAAATTCAGACATGTTTGCTAATGACACTTGCCAACTGTAAGTCATTATGCTTAGAAAAGTACCCTTATTTTGCCCTCATGCTGCATTCATAGTTTAGGGAGAAGTTCTAACTACAAGTTATTTTCTCTAAAAATGTTGAAGTTCCTGCTTTACTTTCTTCCTTGCATCTGGAATTACTGGTTTATTGAGTCATGTTGAGCGGAGTCTTATTCCTCATAAGTAATGCCTTATTCCCCTTCCTCTCTAGATGCTTTCTAAGTTATGTTTTTATCCTTGCTTTTCTCATGTACATACATGCTCACATATGTGCATATATGCTAGTTAGCTTTCCAAGAACCTTCAGTGTAAACAATTGTGAATCTGTCTTGTTTTGTTTGTTGTTGTTGTTTTTTGTTTGTTTGTTTTTTGTTTTTCAAGGCAGAGTTTCTCTGTAGCTTTGGAGCCTGGCCTGGAACTCACTCTGTAGACCAGGCTGGCCTCGAACTCACAGAGATCCACCTGTCTCTGCCTCCTGAGTGCTGGATTTAAAGGCGTGCGCTACTACTACCTGGGAGAATCTGTTTCTTGGGTTTTTTTTTTCTTGTGTGACTCATTTGCGTGTGTGTTCAACTTTATTCTCAACCTTCAAGAAATTCTTTTATATTGATACTGAAATTAGTAATCAGTAGATGTGCCCTTGGGATTTCTGAATTTGGATTTTGTATTGTTTCTTTGTTGTGTTTCACTGGGGTCCGGGAGACTTCCTCATGTGCTCGTTCTGTCATGGTGATAGTCCCTTACCACTGCACTGATCCTGTCTTCTCTGCTCCCTCATTTTTTGAGCAAGTGTTCATTCTTCTTTGTTGAGCTGTATGTAGCTTTTATATTGTGTTGGTCTCCTTAACTGATGGTGTGTCTTAGTTGGGAGTGTACGCCTCCAGAGGAGCTTCTGAGTACAGCAGTGTGAGTGTCCCAGCAGCCAAGGAGCCAAGGAACACCACAAAGCCACACCACACAACACACCCGAGGCGGGAGATTAGCGGGAGGGTGGCTGCCTCCGCTCAAACAAGAAACAGCAACAACTCAACAGGATAGCGAGCTTAGAGTTTCTTGGGAAAGGGCTTGAATTTTCAGCGTGGAGCATCCTAAGGTGGAGATTGGTGGAATTTAATGTCCAGAGAGAGATTGGCTTTTTTAGTCTGTAGGGTGGGACGGGGTCCAGCAGTTAGGGAAGTTAGAGTATTCTGTGGGTGGCACCTGGCAGTCAGAGATCTTGGGGAAGGGGCCTCACCACTCACATGACTGGAGGGACTTAGACTCACTCTTGGTCCTAGTTCCTGTCATAACCCAGCCCTGGGCCTAAGTCAGAAGCCGTTTCTAAGTCCCTTTGTGTGGAATCTACCTGCATGAATATCCAGCACACCCGCACACACACTCTGCCCTGACCTTTGCACACCTCTGCTGCTCTTGATGCGTGCTGAGGTTAGTCCTGAGGAGAGTCTAGCCTTGACTCACTGTTCACAGTACTAGAAATATGTGGTATTTTGAATATTTTTAATATGTAAGAAGTATTTATTATGCTAGGTCTCAATTCTGTTTGGGTCTTTTATCCCAGAAAAATATAGAACATATTCTTTTATGCTGTGGTAAATGTTTTTCTTTATATTCTGCCTTGTGTAACTCTTAATTTAAATGTTAATGTTAAAAATTACTGAAATGTACAATTAAGATGGGGACAATTTATGTATTTATTATATATTTACTGTGTATCAATAAAATTGAAATTTTAACTTCAGAAAAATTAATGATAATAATAAATACCCTTCAGAGATATGAGGGTTAACAGTGAACTGTTATAATAATTGTAATATATATAAAGTAGTTGTAATAATTATATCTTGTATTTCCTTTTCCAGGGTGTATTTCCTAATGAAATATTTACCATCTTGTCCGGCATTCCAGAAGCTGAAAAATTTTCCAAGTTCTGGGTCTGCAAAGCGAAGTTACTGGCACGTAAAGGCCCCTTTGATGCTACTGGACTGTATGAAGAGGCCGTTAAACATGGAGTAGCAGTGAGTATCTGTCTTGGGTGGGTGACTGAAAATTCTCCTTCATGTGGTGTCTTTGTTGTTGGCTATAAGATGGTTCTTTAACACAGTGTTAAACTTCCATTCATCGGGATGAGAGAGGCTGATAGGGTAAACGTGATCAAAGTGTGTTACATGCATGTGTGGCAATGGCACAGTGAAACCTGAAACCCATGGTTCTGTACAATTAATACATACTAACAAAAACCTCCTTCACTTCATAAGGCAATCACAGAGTCTGAAGTAGGATATATTCTTTATCAACACATCCATTAAATTATTTCTTAGAAAGTAGGGTTACACTTATACCAGTAGAATTTTGGTTTTCTTGTCAAATGCCCATATCTCACTTAGCACTAATTGTAGAAACAAGTAGTTTGGGAGGTAGCAATGGAAAGTTAGAATAGTATCAAGATCAAATAGTTAGAAAGAACTTAAATTGCATTAAATCCAGAACATCTCTAATCCAAAGTCCCTACATCAAGTACCTTACTAATTCTAAAAGCAAACAAAAACCACCACTTACAAATGCATTTACTGGAGAATATATCAAATAACCTCATAACTCTTTTGACTTAACTGTCGTTTCCTCCCTTTAAGCCAGAATCTTTATATAGGAAAATATCTTTAATGATATGATATAAATTAATGGGAAAAGAGAATTTGATTTAGAGAAATTTATTATAAACAGCTTTGAACACATCTCTTAATGAAATTGAATATGCCATTTAATCAACATTTTTTGTTTCATTTTGCTTACGAATCTTTAAAGCTAAATCATTTTAAGTGTTTATCTCTGAATATGCAATTTAAAAAGAAAACATTTTTATTGCAGAAAGTTTATTTGATGCTAAGCAAAAGTCCTTAGCTCAGTTTTTCCGTGAATGCTTTTAATGCCCGTTGTTTATTTTGTCGCCTCCAGCCAACGCAAGAACTGAGGGAGGTTCTGAGCAGCCTGCAAGACTCAAGCAGAAGCACAGAGGGTATGGTTAATTTTGTATTTGAATTTGTTCCCTTGAGAATTACAGGTGAAAATCTTTGTGGAACATGTAGGGGATGGGTGGAATGAGTCCCTGAAACACCTCCCACCTCTTGGTCTTCATGACCTGGCATTTTTAGCTATAATTTTCCCCCTGATTTATTTCTATAATTACAAGTAAATATATACCCAACGCTGAACAAAAGTTTTGTCCACCACGGCAACCTGGACTAGTGCATCCTGCCTTCCTGGAGTCCTCTGTGAGAAAACACAAATGACTGTTTATCAAAAGAGATGCCATGGTTTAAGTGTGTGATTAATCATCCCTAAGTTACCATCACTCATCTAAATTCATGTTGTCTTTCAAGCGTCTCTCCCCTTGGCCCTCACTGTCACTATGCAAAACTCAGTGACATATAATAAATGTTCAAGATATGTTTTATATGAGTGGAAAGGGAAAATGTACTTTGTGTTTAGAAAATAAAATGGGCTCTTATTATCATAGATGACAAATATTTTTTCCTTTAAGAATAGCCTTAAGGTGGCCGTGATAGCTCATGCCTGTAATCCTGGGCAGAGAAGGCCTTGTCTCAAGGCCAGCCTGGACTACAAAGTAAGACCCTTAAAGGGGGGGAGGGTAACTAAGGACCTTGAAGTCATGTGGAATAACAGCTAAGTAGCTAGTAATTTTTTAAAAAATATTTATCTATTTATACAGTATCCTGCCTGAAGAGGGCACCAGATTTCATTATAGGCGGTTGTGAGCCACCATGTGGTTGCTGGGAATTGAACTCAGGACCTCTGGAAGAGCAGTCAGTGCTCTTAACCATTGAGCCATCCCTCCAGCCCAGTAGCTAGTAAATTGAGGAACAGAGTAGACCTGTTCCATGGTGAGCTCAGAACAAGACTGTATTTGCTCTCACATGAGAGTTAACAAGCAATCAGAATGTGGTCAGTGCTAAAAGGGAATCAAGGATCCATCTTCAGTTGGCAAAAATGCTCAAAAGGTGTCTGGAGAGCTGCTTAGGGAGGTGGCCTGATGTCATGGGGCATTGCAGTAGAGTTTGGCAGGAGAGGGGGGTACTAGGAAAAACCAGAGGAGACTGACAGTGGATGGATATGATTAACATACATTTTATAAATGTATGAAAATTTCAAAGAATAAAAAAATACTATTTTTTAAAATACAGTAAGAAAAAACAAAATATAAATGCCAGTTGGAGTCATATTTCTTCATGAGGGTCACTGTGAAGTCACTATGTATGTTGTCTTCTTGTTTTATTGATATTTAGTTTAATTATTAAATTGCTTAACTCTTAATTCCCTTCTTGGCCTTGTGTACACAGCAGTCACCTCTGACTCGTTAGCTGCTGGAACTAATGTCACATCTGTGGACGAGCCGGCCAAGAAGGAGGAATGTGGGCAGTCGTGTCTTTCTCTAACAGAGGGAAAACAGGTTACAACAGCACCGCCAATAACTGCAGCAGAGTGGGATAACCCTGGCATCAAACTACAGATCGCCCCAGTCCCAAAGTAAGCAAACTCTGGCAGGCTTTTGATCACAGACCTGTCTCTAATTGAGCTCAGTTTCCTTTGCAACCATCCAGAGAAGCAATAGTTTGTAGGCACCTCTGCCTCAGATCCAGGGGACCTACAATGTGAGGTTAGGTCAGTGATTCATCTCAGGGAGCACTCATGACCCTGAAAAAGTAAT
Source organism: Dicrostonyx torquatus (assembly GCA_028555095.1). Lineage (NCBI taxonomy): Eukaryota > Metazoa > Chordata > Mammalia > Rodentia > Cricetidae > Dicrostonyx > Dicrostonyx torquatus. The sequence continues at coordinate 631,055 of JAQHUG010000170.1, read as the reverse complement.
GAGGATCAGTGCTGAAAGGAGATCTAGGATCCATCTTCAGTTGGCAAGGATGCCCAAATCCCAGCCTTTGGCATTCAGGAAGGGGATGAGGTTATAGAGTTTAGAACCATTGACAGGCAAGTCACACGGCCCCTCCTCCCACCCTGAGAAGATAAGACTGCAGTGAAGTCACACTGCAGAGTCAGGCGGGTGCTGGCAAGGGTCCACACCCTCCTGCATCCAGCCCACCTCTCCACTGTTATTTGTCCTGCCAGCCCGACACAAGACAGGAGCTGACTAGCACTCACTCCCGAGTTAGTGTGGTGGCCAGCCCTGTGAGAACGAGGCAACTGAGGATGTTACAGTCAGAGACTTCTAGAGCCTTCTGTTTCCTACGAGCTTCTGTTCAAGGCAGAACTGCACAGTTGTTTTAAGGCAGTATGGCAGTGTATCAATGTCATTTCCACAAAGTTTAGTACCTCTCTTCTCTAGTCATGATTCTGAAAGGACTCCACACAGGAGCACCAACTCAGTTGTGTGTCTTCCTTCCCTGGAAAGCACAGCTAGTCTAGCTCCTTAGCCGTCATCGCCCCACTGCTATTGGTCATGGATGCATGGAAGCAGTCAGTCAGTCTAAGCTCGCCTCCCGTTAGCTCCAGAATTATTATTATAAGCACTTTTTAGCAGACCTGCCTGCTAGTTTTGCATAAGCTAATGCAGCCAGAGGTTTTGTGAATTTTGGATCGGTCATGTATACAAAACCTGCTCCCTGAATGCATTGGGAAGTTTACAAGGAAGATTCACAGTTGTTCAGTAATACATGGTTTGGTCCAGCATCTTAATAGATTTTGAGTAATCTATAGTCAACAGTAGAGGGACTCTTAGAAGTCACTAGTGCAATCAAGTTTTGTGATAGACCAGTTTCCTCACAACCTGTAAAAGTTTGAGATAAATAGCAACTGTAAAGCAGTTAACTTTAAGTCAAAACCATTTTCACCCTGAATTCATAAAATCTAATGCTCACACCATCCAGGAGCACACATGTGGCCACCATCCAGTGCTTCCTGAGCATCAGGGAAAGCCACTGTAGGTTGAGAACTACTCCAGACTTGTCTCTTGGTCAGCTTACAGTGAAGTATCCACGCTTTACTGTGGAGTAAGAAGCAAAGAATAAAAACAGAATGTTGCCGTAGCTCTGAACGCATCCTTTGGTCTCTTTCAGAATATGTGGTATATATGATATATATATATTCAGAATATTTGGTATATTTCAGAATATATGGTATATATTTCAGACTATGTGGTATGCCAGAAATGCAAGACATGAAGCTTATCACTCCCGTGAGGCGCTCAGCGAGGATCGAGCGAGCAGTAGCCCGCTACCCAGAAATGCTACAGGAGCATGACGTCGTCGTGGCTTCTCTTAATGAGCTCCTGGAAGTGGACAAAACAGAGTACTTTGTCTTCCGGGAAAATGAGGCTTTACCTGTGACACTAGGTTTTGAAATCCTTGAATCATGATCTTTTGATTTTTGTTTTTTGGTTTTTTTAATGAGCTTTTTCAGGGCTTGTATGAGATGAGAGATGCTCTTGTCAAGATGGCCTGCAGTAAATGTGCACGGAGACACCAGGATGCAGAGGAGAGACTTTGCATCTGAGGAAGTAACGCGAGGGTTTACTCTCACACTGTATAGCCCATGGAAAACCTGTGGCTCGTGTGTTTGGTTATATACTTTGTGATAGTTTTTCGGCATACATAAGTTTCGGAGTATCAAATATTTTATCTCAATTGTAGAAAAGAAAAACCATACTTTGTTGATCTACTGTAATTCTATTTTTGAACCCAAAGGTTGATGCTGTGGCATGACTGACTGTTCCTTTTTGCCGTCCATCTTACCTGGGAAGGCAGGTGCCTAGGGTGGGAAGATTTGAGTTTGAAACCAGCTCACCAAGTGGGTCGGTCGAACCTCACACATCAGAAAGGTTAGGTTAGCCATGCCTTCACTCGGTTTCCAGGTGACATTCGTGGACTTCTATCACAGTGACCCTGTAGGTGAGGGTGACTCGTGTCCTCGCTGAGTGGGTTTCCTTTAGAGAAGCACAATCCAGAGTTTCATGGCCAGCCAGGTTTTTATTGGGCACAGTCCTCATTTTGCACTTGTTATTCAGAAATGCTTCAAGTGAAAACAGAAGTTGTGGGGACACTTGCTGCACCCATTGTTTTCAGGGGACTCATAGCCTGAAGAGACTGTGAATCCCAGAGACTACACCGGGGTTTTTCTTCTCCTTGGGTCACTGCTTGTAGAGAGGAAAACCAGAGTTGTTTTGTAAATATAGTGTATAGAAAGCCTAGTCGGTATATTTTAAATTTCAGCCTTGTTACTCTTATTACTAAGTAATATCTTTTAAAAAAATTAAATATTTGTTCATTCCTGCTTGTTTGCTTCATTATAGTGGTGGCTTAGCAAGAGACGTAGGAGTTTCTCAGGGCAAACACTGAAGGATACCCCAAAAACCATGTGGAATACATTCAGAGCCTGAATAAAGGATCTAACCATGAGCCTCTTGAGGAACTAGATTTTTGCTGTGAGGCAGACAGGTTCACCTCTGAAGGTCGTATAACACTGATTCATAAAACTGACCTAGAAAGCCTTCATGCCGGAGGACTAGCCCTCCATGAGAAACAGATGTCCATCTCCACCAGCATACAGGAAACCATGCAGCCTGATTGGAGGGTTGCATAGCGGCCACAAGATTTGGAGAAGCATTCAGATCAGCAAGCTAGGGTCTGAAGCAAGGCCCTTCAGGGAGGAAGGAACTTGCCTCCAGCTTCAGTACTCACAGGCACTCAGAATGGAGCCTTCAGTCCCCTCCGCTAGAATGGCTCACTCTCCTGCACCCTCTCCTCTCCAGGCCTGAGAACCAACTTGACTGTGTACTGGCCTCCTTTCTCAAAACCATTGTTTGCCGCTGGAGCAGTTGTGCCTTCTTCATCACCAGTTCCTTGCAGGATGTCTGGTAGTCCCTCCCTGACATCTGACAATACAGTGTGGGTTGGACTGGTAGTGTTTGGTCATGTTTAGTTTCAAAAGGACTAACTGGAGGGTTTCCAAAGCCTCACTAGACTGACTAAATGGAGCCTTCAGGTCATGAAAACAATTGGGGTGCTACAACTGCAGAAAACCACCGTACTTCGGAAACACTTCGTAGATGGGTTTTTTTGTTTTTTTTTTTTTTAATGTATACAATACTCTGTGTGTCTGCCTGCAGGCCAGAAGAGGGCATCAGATCCCATGTCAGATGGTTGTGAGCCACCATGTGGTTCCTGGGAACAAAACTCAGGACCCTTGGAAGAGCAGGCAATGCTCTTAACCATCTCTCCAGTTCCTCATAGATGTTTCTTAAAGCTCACATTTACTGAATGAATGTCCTGACAGGGCAGGGGAGAGAGTAAGAGGAAAAAGGCTACAGCCCCTAACAACCTGGGCGGCAGGAATGTGGGCCTTTGTGTGGATGCAGCTCCTGGAGCTTAGGGATGGCTTTTTAGAGGGAATGATTTCAACATGACTCTTGAAAGCTAAGGAGGATTGTTTTTGCCACCACTCTACCACTGTACAGAGTGACTGAACCAGAGGACACGGAGATGCATTTACAGTCTTTACTGCCAAGGCACTCAGCTGAGTCTTCAACATACTAGAAAAACACTCTGAGCATGTGATTTCTAGGAGAAGTCCCTACCCCCCATCTAAATGGTGGGGTTACATGTGACCATGCCTGAACAACCAGAGCCCTGCACCACTATGGCGAGGAACATTGACTGGAGGAGGAGTCACACCAGATTTACTTGGAAAGAGACATCCTGATGGAGTTGCTGAAAATGTAAGATGCAAATCTAAGGTCTAAGATTAGCTATCTTACTTATCTTATAGACAAAACCTTCTGGAAAATAGTCCCAGCACAAAATAAATCACGTTATATCAGTGACACAATAGCTAATGCTATGCATGGAGCTGGCCTGACCCTGGGCTTTCAGCTGTATGAGCTCGTAAATTCCCCTTTTCCCTAAGCTCATTTTGTTAGGTCTCACCAGTTGCTAATAAAGTCCTGACTGTATACATACACAAGGACCTGGTTCGGTGCTTGCTTCCCACACATCCTCTAACTGTGATGTTGACAGAAAAACAATAGATGATGTGATGGTTTAATTAAGAAAGGCCTGAGCTGGGGAGATGGCTCCAAAGAACTCAGTTTAATTCCCAGCACCCACATGGTGGCTAACCATCATCTGTAACTCTTAATTCCAAGAGGATCTAATGCCCTCTTCTGGTACCTCTGTGGGCACACACACAGGGAAAACACCCATACACATAAATTAAAAAAAAAATTTTTAAAAAAAGCCCCCACAGGCTCAGATATTTGAATGTTTATTCTGCAGTTGGTGAAACTGTTTGGGAAAAATTAGGAGGTGTGGCCTTGTTAGAGTAGGTGTGTCCCTAGGGGTGGACTTTGAGGTTTCAAAAGCCAAAGTCATTCTTCTTAGTCTCTTTCTGCCTGCCTGCTGCCTTGACCCCCACCATGACAGCCAGGGACTCATCCTCTGAGACCATAGCCTTTATTAAATGCCTGCTTCTCTACATTTCCTTGGTCATGGGGTTTTGTCACAGCAACAGAACTGAGACTAAGACAAAGTGACAAGGTAGACTCTTATCTCGGAGCCATCTGGCTCAGGTCCAGAACTCTTGGCGCCTCGTTTAGATGAGGCAGTGATAGAGTGATGGTAGGGAAGTAGCAAACCTGAGAGAGTCTGAACTGGTCCTAGTTTAGCGAGTGAGAGCCGCCTGAGCTGAGAGGACAACTCAGTGGGAACACACTTGCTGCATAAACAGAAAAACCTGCTTTCGGATCCCCAATGTCTACGTGAAAGGCCAAGCGTGGTCCTGAGTGCACCAGATGCCCAGGGTTGTGTGGAACAGAGACAGCAGGGTCTCTGGGACTTGCAGAGAGAAATGTCTAAAAGGCGGAGTAGGAGAGCAGGACACCCAAGGCCCTCTGGCCTTCACTCATCTATGTGGGGGGCGTGCATATATACATATGTGTATATCATATGTATGTTATAGGATATATATCATCAGAAAGAGGGTGGAGCTGGAAATAGGGGCACTGATAGAGAAAGTGATGTCATTGTTCAAGTACAGTGACTGGGTCACTCATCTACCACTGAGTTATTACCCAAGGGGATTTCTGCTCTTATTTCCTGCTGCTGGAGATGTGGGGCCAGAATTAAGACACTGACTCAGCTACTGGAACTAGTCTGAAATGGAAATGCAGCCCTCATATCAACAGGCCTAGTGAAAGCATCGATTACTAAGATGGTACCAGGCACAGACCATATCTATCCTGGGGCTCTGCCATCCCTATTTGGCAACCTGTTGGAAGTGACCAAAGTCAGGTCACAACCAGCTCTAGCCGTGGGAAGAAGGAAGAGTCCTTATTCATCTTCAAAGAAAACTTGGAAATATCTATCAGACCTATGAATTTAAAAGTATGCAGCCAGGTGGTGGTGGCACACTCCTTTAATCCCAGTACTCAGGAGGCAGAGGCAGGTGGAGCTCTATGAGTTCGAAGCAAGCCTGGTTTACAAGAGCTAGTTCCAGGATGGGCTCCAAAGCTACACAGAGAAACCCTGTCTTGAAAACAAAAAAAAAAAAATTTAATTAAAATAAGTAAGTATACATATGTAAGTGAGAGGTGGCTGCCACATATTCCTGGGAGTGATGTCATACATCTCTAAAGTATAGATAAATGAGTATAGATTTAAAAATAAAGTCTGCAGTATATGAATAGCCCTCCGGTTGAGGTCTCTGTCATACTCTATCTTATCCCAGACAACTTCCTGAGGATAGAATCCCAAGTCAAAACTTCCTCTTTCTTACTCTGTGTCCTTAGATCCACCCCTTCCCCTGCAGTTCTCCAAGGCAAAGCAGAACTTCTCATTCAGTAAAATACCCAGGATGCTGCAGACACCAGGAATAAGGATGGCAAACCAAAGAAAGTGGCCCAACCCCAAGATGCTGAGGGGCTAGTAGGGACTTGTAATCAGAGTCACAAATGTATGTTTAAGTCCCCAAAAGAGCTGTCTGTGGTCAGGAGCTGAGGCCACACAGGCCTAGCCTGGAGCCTAAAGAGCAGGAGCAACTGAAGAGGCAGAGATGTTCTAGGCCTAGGGAGACTGTAGAAAGGTTCTCTTTTCCTCATCTTCTCCCTGTTCCTCTCCTCTCTCTCTCCTTTTCTCTGCTCCCTCCCTGAGCCCCTCAGGTACTTTCGATATTTTTGTACATTGGTCTTCTACCCAGAATGGAAATCCTCTGAGATTTTGTAATCTTGGATTTATAGTGGATTGACCTTAAGGGATAAGCAATCTAACCAAAGAAATACTACGAGCCCCTCAGGAATGAATTAGTGTTTAAAGACACAAAGCTAATGGCCTGGCGGTGGTGGCACA
>JAQHUG010000170.1:575026-623224 GCA_028555095.1 Dicrostonyx torquatus | reverse complement strand
GAACAAACAACCCACACCTCTCCCCCTATTTACAACACATATTTAGAAATAAAATTGTATGTGAATGTGATGCAAGCCTGGAAGAACTGGTTAAAATATCTCCACTTCATTTGTCACACACATTTCCAAAAAAGCCATCAAGGATGCCTTCTGAGGTAATAGCAATAATGTCTCCCAAAAGAATTCTCAGGCTCCAAATCAGTTCAATAAGAGTTTTCAATACAGCCTGATATAGTAGTGCACACCTTTAATCCCAGCGCTTGGGAAGCAGATGCATGCAGGTCTCTGTGAGTTCAAGGCTCACCTGGTCAGCCAGGGCTACATAAAGAGACCCTGTCAAAAAGAAAAAAAGAAAAACTAACAAGCGAGCCAAAAAAGAGTTTTCGGCATGTTTGCCTTTTCATTTTTTCATACATTTCCAGTTAAATAAAAAAAAAAACTCAAGCAAATAAGTCATGACACCAGTCCATGTCCAGGACTTAATCCGCTGTGATGCCACCAGCCTTGTCCTAATTCTGTCTTTCTTTGGGCCTTAGAAGAAACAAAGAAAGTGGTATGGAAAGTGACTACCCAGTGGGGTCAAAACATGTCAAAATGCCTTACTTAGTCTGGACAATGATAAAAGCTTGGAATCAAAATCACATTTTCAGGGAGAACCCACAGTACTGATGGAAGTGACCCCACCATTGGTGGGCTAAGAGGAAAAAGATGCCCAAGGTACAGGTACAGGGTCAAGATCATGACTGCCCTGGCCTCCTGAGCAGGACTAGTTTACAGTCCTTTCCCTTCCTGGTCTACACTGCCACCAGGCAGGAGGCAGGAGGCACACAGGAGAGACACACTGCATCTGCTCACATCCAGTGAGGAAGGAATTTTTAACAGGCAAGTCCCAGAAGTGTCAGGGTGGAAATAAGGTCCCTCATGACAGCAGGAGGCCCAGCTCTGAACGCTAACGACACCTCCTCCTTGATGTGGTCTCAGGGTGAAAATAAGGTCCCCGTGTCGAAAGACACCTTCGTTGATGTCTAAAGACTGCAGCTCAGAAGAGCACACACCCTACCCTCTCCTCCAGAGCAGAGAGGACGGGTTCAGGTGACAGACCAATAAGCAGTTGTCTGAAGGCACCAACAGTTAGCTGTTGAGCAGACACTGGGGCCCTGAGAAACCTAATGTCCCTAATATTGAAAGCAAAATCCCAATACTAACCTGAATTGGAATTCATAAACAATATCATTATTTCCATAACTTAAAAAGTCGATATAATTCTCTAATCGAAAATCAAATGTGAAAATTAAAAGTGAAAGAATTTATCATTGTATTTCTGCATAAATATGAATTCCTATATTGAAAACAGAAGGTCTCTCTCTGTGAGTGCCTCTGTGTGGGCCACTGCTGCTCTATTCCACAGTACCCACAAGCCACAGAGTTTCTCAGCCACAGTGAAATGGTTCCTCCCAGCTCTGCTGTAGAGAGCAAAGCCCACAACCTCCCAGTTTTCACTTTCTGTCAATAGAAGAGGAAGCTGGAGGCAGGGTGGGTCCAGGCTAGTCCATTCTTACTCTACAACCAACTTATGAGGTATCTGCTGGGATGAACATGGATGGAAATGAACTGCCAAGGCTTCAGAGATCTGCATCATCTCTCCACCCACAGTGCTCGGTTCCTGCCCACAGATGCTGCAGAAGGAGCCCACAGATGCTGCAGAAGGAGCCCACAGACGCTGCAGAAGGAGCCCACAGAGAGCACAGTGCAAGAAACCTTCTGGCAGTAAGCTCCAGAAAGCCCCTCATGGACTGTCTCCCGTGAGCCCTTGCTTGTGTGATCATAACCATCCTCACTTCCCTAAGCTTAACCCAGAAGCTAGGGTCTCCTAGTAGGAAACCAGCCACAGCCTTTCCCGGATCATCTCCTCCTTGGTCCCCAGAAGCCACTACATGCCTGCTAAGGGGAAGGCTGTGCTCCTTCCCTTACTGTGGGGCATCATTCCCCCTGGGGGGAGTGAGACAGCAGACCTCACTCTAAAGCAGGGGAAAGGTTAGACATGGGGAAGACTGTCCTCAGCAGGAGCATCTTCCCTACGAAAACCTAATTCCTGCTTTGTTTTTAAGAGTTGTGAACCAGTATCTGAAAGGTTCTGACCCCACGGTGTCTACAGGTTGGTTAATAGGCCCGAAGACCCTGCAAAGTCCTGAAGGGAGAGGGAACCAGTGAGTCCTTCCTGGGTGGAAAGTCAGGGATGCTCAGGGAGATTCATCAGAGACTCACCAGCTCAGGGACAGCCCAAAATAGCAAGCTGAGTGGGAAGTGCAGGAAGTCGAGGCAAGTGGTGATACTGAGGACTGCTTAGCTGGCCTAGAGAAGAGAGTGTGAGGGGAGCCACAGTGGAACAGGCTGCCCCTGTCATGCTGCCTCACAGGTCTAGCTCCTGGGTTACCCTCTGACCGGAAGGAAATATGATGACTGCAGATCCCAGCTCAGCTCCTTCTGTACCACCGTTGGACTGAACATGTACCCTGAATGTGACCCCTGTCCAAACCCCCTGGGGACCGAGGCTTGTGCCCACCCACAGGAAACCACAGCCTGCACACAAGTCGTCTGGGTATTTGGGCTTGACTGAGTGACTAGTTGGTTGTTTGGTTTCTTTGTGTGTTTGTTTTAAGATGGGATCTAGATTATGTACCTCAAATTAGCTTAGAACTTGCAAGTCTCCTGCCTCGGCACTCCAAGTGATATGATTACAGGCTTGCACCATCATACCCAGTGCTCATTCTGTGGGGTTTTTATTTTCAGTTCTGGGCTGGTACCCGGAACCTCATGCATGCTAGACAAACACCCTGAACGGAGCTGTGCTCCCGACTTTTAGAGACAAGCTATCTCTCCATTTGCTCAGACCCTGCTCCTGCTTCCCCCAGTGTGACCTGCCTGGCTCAAAATAGTGATCAACCAGGTCTGAACACAGCAGAGGACAAGGCAAGAGCCACATGCGCATCCCATAGCTACCGCCCTGATGGCCCCACAACTCTCTTCCAGGCCCTGTTTTCAGACTATGAAGAACTAGCTCCAACCTGTTTCCCCATCTCAGGACCTCTGTCTCCTCAGCTGTAAAACCATGAGCTTCTGCCAGCCTACCTGACCGTATCAAGGGGACACTCAGATGTGTCACCCTACCTGACCAAGGGGACACTCAGAGTGCTACACTCTAGGTGCCTTACATTTTAAAACCTGCAAATGGCTCTGCCAAGGTCCTTCATCGTCACTGATGTGCCTGAGCCTAGGATTTCCTGGAATTCTAGATTTGCTGGACCCCTTCTGCCTAAATGGTCTGTGAGAATCTCCCAGCTTCACTGCTCAGCAATGCCACAGGGAATATTTTCCTTTCTTCTTTTCTCCCGAGACCCATCAGCTCACTGACCCAGAATCCCATTCTCTCAGGCCCCTTTCTCCAATGACCCCAGACATCCATCACAGCTATATAATCAGTCCCAAGCCCAGAAGTCGGGCGGTGTTCATGGTGAGGACTGAGGGGTGAATGAGAAGCAAGTCCCAGAAACCCTTCCACTACAACTTGCTTTGGTCATTTAGAATAATAACCAGCAGAGGGCACTGTATGACAAGCTCAGGAGACACTTAGGCCAAGCGGAGGAAACCACATAGCTGGGCATAATAAATGGAGACAAATCAGACCTAGATGGGCAAGGGAAGGCTTGTTCATCTCCTCCTGAGTGTCTCTATCCTCGCCCACCTTAGCACTTACCTGAATCTCCTTCTTGGAGTTGGTAGCTCGTAGCCCACAACTGCTCCCTCCCGTGTACCTCGTCCAAAAATAGCAACATGATCCAGGAGAGGAGAGGAATATGACCTTCCTCAGCCCCATATAGGGAGGGGCACAGAGAACATTAGGGGATACAGAGCATAAAGAGTGGGAGTCAGAGGAGGGGAACCCCCCCTATGGGCTATTGTGCACCTGCATGACAGGACATGCCCCTGAGTCTGCGCCCAGTAGGTTAGAAAAGGCTTAGAGGGAAGCACAGAGTGAGAATGAGCCTTTGGGTGTTCCGTGGGGTCACTATGGAAATCTGATCCAAAACACATCCTCCTGGTTTCTGTGTAAGCTCAGGCCAGGCTACCAGCCCTCATCCCTCACCCTGACCACCCCCAGGAAAGCCAGCAGCACTCTGCCTGGTACAGATCTGCCAGGTGTATGTCTAGCCACTCCAGATGCTCTGATGGCTCTGAAGAATGGGGACAGGAGATGGCAAGGGTAAGTGACAGCCTTGGGTTCCCACTGTCCATGGTCGCTTTTATGTCAGCTCCCAACCAGAGGCTTCTGATCCCCAACGAAAGCACCCATCGTCCCCTTAAGTTAGATCAAGGAGCAGCAGCATGGGACGTGCATGACAGGTGACAAAAGCACTCAGGGAGTCAGGTGGCCAGCCTTCCAAAAGTCACAAGGCAATGACTCAAATCCATCAGCGCTTACAGCACACCTGAAATTGTTTGAGCTCAAGCAAGCAAGCCCTGGTCTCTCATGGGTGAGAAAGTGTTCCTGTCCCACACACTAAATCCTCAGGGCAGGTGGGGAAAGAACAAGAGAAAGCCCACTCTGGAATTGTCTCGGAGACCTCAAATCAGAAATGGGGACCTTTGTCCCAGCTAGCCCCTGCACTATGTGATTTTGGTTAAAACTTTTTGTTTCGTTTCTTTGTTTGTTTGTTTGTTTTTTCGAGACAGGGTTTCTCTGTAGCTTTGGAGCCTATCCTGGAACTAGCTCTTGTAAACTAGGCTGGCCTCGAACTCACAGAGATTTGCCTGCCTCTGCCTCCCAGGTGCTTGGATTAAAGATGTGTGCCACCACCACCCGACTTGGACAAACTTCTTAAAGACTTCTTCTTTCTTGTGTAGAAAAACAGATCTCCCGTAAACCACGTAGTAGTTGAGAGTCCTGTCACAAAGATGGGAATACAGCAGCTCTCCTGGCTCACCCTTTTCTCTCACCCAGATGCTCAGCTCCCAATACAGCTCAGAAACTCCGAGACAAGAATGCCAGCCCTGCCACTGCTTACATTTGACAATGTCCCCAAAGATGTGGTCTCTGATGACAGGATGTCCATGCCCCACTCGGAGAATCTTCCATACCTGCTGAAGCAAAGAATGACAAATGCGTGCTCACAGTTCTGCCCTAGGGTGGAAGCTAGGGGGTGCTGGTGCATAGCAGACGGTGGCTGGAGCTGGTACTTTCAGAATAGACAGCACAGGGCTGGCAGGGACCGGCAGAGTGACACAGAGCTTCCCAGAATCCTGGAGGGGAAGAGGAAGTCCTGAGCCAAGAGAGCTGTGTCCTCCCTAATCAGAGAGGACTAGGGAGATAGATCTGTGTGGCAAGACTAATGGCAGCGATGGAATAAGAATGTCACCAGGTCCTAAAGTAGTCTCCTGGATTCCTGTCTCCAGGGACTGACAAACCAGCAGAGCCTCCCCTCCACAAAACACAAGACATCAGCAACTGTCATTACTGTTTTGATTTATCTCAGGATGTCCCTTCTATAAATAAATAAATAAATAAATAAATAAATAAATAAATAAATAAATAAAGCAGGGCTTTTGTGTGTCTACCACAATTAAGTCAAAATAGGCCCTCCAGGTTTGGGGTGAGGCCCCAACCTATGGGATAGGGTACAAGAACATGGGCGTATACAAGGGCACACACACAGCCCAAGAAGTGAGACCCTGCAGCGGTCTGCCCCTTGCTCACCAGCCTCCCAGACTAACGAGACACCTGGGCTCAGGAACCCGGAGGTCTCTATCCACAGCATCTCTAGCCAAGCTGGAGATTGGAGAGTAAGAGCAATGGTGATTGTAGGGAGGGGCACGAGGGGTTATTCTCATGTGAATTCTTAAATAAGCCTCCAGAGCTGCTCACGGTGAAGAGCCATGGAACAGGACCACAGTTACCATCCACCCAGCCATTCTCAATCAGAGCCCAAGCCCCGTCCCTTGATATCCTGGACCTGCCGGACATTTAGTTCACCCCACCCAAGTCCTCCCCAAACATCTTACTATCTCTTAACAGACCTTTGAGGAGTACAGAAGTGGTCCTGCCTCACCCACTCGGAGACTCCAGAGAGACCCACACCCAGAAAAAGACCACTGCCACGCCTCCTCCTCACAGACTAGGAGAGGCTGCCCCTTTCTGCATTCCATACCCATCCACCCCAACCCCTCAAACCTAAGACACGTGCCTCACGGATGGCAAATAGTCATGATGGCCTGGTAGGGACAGGGCAGGAATCAAGGGTCAACCTAGCTAGGCTGGAGAGTGTCCATCATCCCCTATTCTGGGCCCTCAGGCACAAGTGGTAGGAAAATGGGGGTTGAAAGATCAAGGAATTAGAACCCAAGACAGGGTGATGGGGGTAAGAAGGCCTTTGTTCCTCCTCTTATGGCATCCCTTGGGGCCATAAAGAAAACTAGAGCCTCACTCCCCACCCCACTCCTACTACCAGGCGCGCGCACACACGCGCGTGCGCGCACACACACACACACACACACACACACACACCAGTATAGCTGTAGTCACTGTTGGTGGCTAAAAACCATTTCCCAATCCCATTCACCTTGCCCAGCAAGACGGAGACTCATGCCTGGGGCAAAGAAGTGATTTCCCAACCTCCCAGCACAGGGCCTCCCAGGGCTGTGCTGGCATCCTTCATGGGTTTCAAGCCCTGGATGTCACCTATAACCTAGGTTCCATAGTAGAGAGTCAGAGGTGTATGTAAACCCTAAGGAAGAAAAGCAGGGAAGGTAAACAGGGACGGGACAAAAGAGCCAGTCAGGATCTGGGATCTGTGGCCACTCCTATCCTTCTCCGTGCATTCCTCCAAGTACTCCAGAGTCTTCCTTTGAAGCAGCCCTGCAGGAAAGAACAGCTGTGTTCCTGCATGTACAGACATATGTGCACACATACAAATGCATGTATGTCCACACCTGCCTACATGTCTGTGTCTAAGATAGTGGATGGTGGCCCAGGAAGCGTGGGCCCAAGTCCTCAGCAGAAAATGGGGCAAGGTCTATAGAAACTGGAGGTATGGGGATTGCTCAGGAGCACCAAGGACAGACAGATCAGAGTTCCTGGGGCTCCAGGCATTTGATGACAGGTAGACATGTCATCAATTACATCCTAGGAGAGGCTTCAGAAGGACACAAAGAGCTCCCATGATGATAACCAGTGACACAAAGGGACAGACCACAGAGGACAGAGTAAACTGATAAGGAGGACTGAAGTGACCACCATTCCTGGATCCTGTACCAGAGTGACCCCTCCCACCTCACTGGGGCAGCTTGGGCTTATGCCCCAGTTATCTGGAGGAGGAAGTCACCCTGAGCTGAGAGTCACCCTGGGGGTCAGCAAGGTTACAGGTCACTCTGCAGTGCAGGCCTTCCTCCTGAGCCCCTGGAGCCCCTCCAGCTCGGGGTGAGAAACCTCTTCTCCTTGATGGGGCTTCCATTTGGGGGGTTGGCACCCAGACAGCAGCACCCCATTTGTCACCCCAGGCTGGACCAGTTGGGACACACTTTGTGTTATAGAAACATCTGGAGAGAAATCCCCCTAGACATGCATAGAGGTAAGTTTCTGGGAGGGGAGCCTGGACAGGCTGTGGTCCGTCAGGCAGGAGCCAGGCCCCTGAGGACTGCCTTCCTGCCCTCTAGCTGCCCTCATCAGGCAGATGGAAGAGCATGTTGAGGACATGGAAGCAAGGAATGTCTCTCTCTGGATGAACTTGCTGAGGTAGAAGCTCCCTACTTCTGCCCTGGTGGGAGGTGGGGTAAGCACACCCTCTCTCAGAGCCCCCACCGCTCTGTCCCATCTGGCTAGCATCTGTACAGTCGGCCAGAGCCAGTCCTCCCATGCCCCCAGTCCCTCCTTCCCCCACCTGCCTCCCCTTCCTCTCACCTCCCACCCACCCCTCTATCTCTTGTGAAGCCAGGGGCATCCAGCAGCAGTTTCTATGAGAGTCCATCTTCAGGAGGCTCCCACAGAGTGAGTCAAATGCCAGCCCTCTGGGGAAGTCAGGGAGGCTTCGGGTTCGGGGCAGGCATAGCCCTTTCATTCAGCTGAGCTCCTGCACCTGACAAGCACAGTGGGGCCATATGTGTAGGGTCTCCTGAGGATACCTGGTGCACACCAGCCATTCCACCATCTTACTGCCTGTCTCTTGATCCTCCCTAGGCTCAAATGCCCTGCATTCCGGCCCTCTCCACCAGCCAGAGTGTAGTCCGTGTTGAAGCTTAAACAACGAATCTTCTTCAGAGCCAGGGTGCAGCTGACAAAAGTCCTGGGAAAAGGAGAGAATTAGGATGTTACCCACACACCCCCAATCCAGCATCTAGGACCCTGCTGGTAGGGACCCAGCAGTGGGGCAGAAAGCCCTTATAACTGCAAAAATGGTGGAGAGTAAGGTCCACCTATGGCCTCAGCTGGGGCCAGTGTCTCTCCACATTCCAGGATATGTGATGTCACATGTCTTAGCGTGCAAAGCAAGTGCCTGAGTAAACATGTAGGTTGTAGAGTGGGTATGTGTGTCTGAGCATGCATATAAGAATGAGAACGGGTACATGTGGCAATGTGTGTACAAAATTACAGACTGGGTGCATGTGTTGGTGCATACATGTGCGTGTACTGAATGGGTGCACATGTATATGAGAAAACGTGAGCACACAGAGTGGGTGTTCGTGTCTGTGTGCACATGAGTGTGTACAGGTAGATTACTTATATGTGTATAACTATATGTGTAAGGGTGCAGAACAGGTGCGTGTGTCTGAGCCTGCAGAACTAACTGGTTTATATGTGAGCATGTATTGTGGTTGCATGTGTACTAGTGAGTCTACACAGTCAGTAAATCATGATCCTTTTGTTTGGAAACATGTTAGGAGCGTTCATCTTTAGAAGGAGAGGTGTGGCTGTCAGTATAAGGGGTTGACAGTTTTCTGAATGGGGTCAGTGTGCTTGTTACAATTGGGTTGTGCACGTCATAGGATGAAGGACAGAGATCTTTGGGGATTCATAAAAGGGATTCCCTATCAATGTGTTCTGTCAATGTTCCCACCTGACAAGTCACTGCCATTTACAGAAAAGAATCCCGATGATACCCATGCCTGATTGTGAACTGGGAGGAGTCATTGTGTGTTGCTGTGGCATATGGAACATTTAAAGACTTATCCATCCCCGTCCCAAATGTCTGTCTCAGCTCTGGTGCCGGGCATGCATCAAAGGAAACCAGGCTTTCCAGGTCCTGGTCAGACTTTCTGATGGTCTCCTGTGGCTCATGTACAATGGCCGTCACCCAGAGTCAAGAGGAGGCAGCGACCCCTTTCCCAGTCCCACTCACGCTATCCGTGTGGCCCAGCAATTTGGGACCACTTTGATGCAGCTGGCCCATCCTGCATTCCTAACTCGCTGCCTTCTTTTGAGGGTGGAGTCGATAAAGATGGCTCTGCCATCTCCTCCCTTCTTCAGGATAGACAGCAGTAAGAATCAAGGAAGAACAATTAATCTACCCCAGGCCAATTCCAGGATTTAGACAGTCAAGGACCTCCTAAATGGAAGCAGTTTGGAAATCAAGCAAACACGGGAATTACAAGTGAAGATTCTGTGCTTAATGATAAACAATAAAACTATAAAAGAGTCTTTCATAAACACCTAAAGAACTTGGGCTCCTTTCTACAGGAGTCTAGTACCAGTTAATAAACTTCCCAGCCGGAGAACATCAACGGGGAAATGGCCAGAGGGGTGGTAACAGTGGAATGGGAGAATCTCTGGGTAGGGTACCCAAAGGAAACTGCAGAACAGAGCAACTGGAACCTAGTGTAGAGAGTGCCTGGCCTTAATGCCACCCCCAAACTGCTCTTGCATCCAGACAGGGCCTGGGTCACCCGGAAAGACTCAGATGATAGGCCCAGACTCTTTTTAAAAGGAAGGAAGTTTAGAAAAAAAAAAAAAAAGGAAGTTTGGGACTGGAGAGATGCCTAAGGAGTTAAGTGCACTGGTGACCCTTCCAGATGGCGTAGGTTCGGTTCCCAGCATCTCATGGGGTACTTCACAACATCCACAACTCCGGTTTCGAGGCATATAAAGCCCTTTTCTGGCCCTCACAGGTACCAGGTACACAAGCAGTACACAGACATATACATAGGCAAAACATCCATACACAAAAACTAAGTAAAATTTTTAAATTAAAAAAAAATTTAAAGAAGTCCAGGTTCATGATTTATTTTAGAAAATTTTCTCTCCAAAACAACTAAAGTAAATGAGAAGTAAAGTGAGCCATTTTAAAATGGAGAAACATTGAAAAACTGGCCTGGGCATACGCTTATGGTGGAGAGCTTGCCTGGGATGCATGAGGCTGAGTTCAGCCCCAGGCCTGCATAGTTGGGCAAGGTGATGCACCCTGGCCACCCCAGCACTCAGGAGGTGAAGGTCATCCTCTGCCACACAGAGACTTTGAGGCCAGCCTGAGCTAAATGAAACTATGTAGCTCAAAACAACAGAGCTGGAGAGGTGGCTCAATGATTAAGAATGTTTGCTGCACAACCCTGAGGACTGGAATTTGAATCCTATGTAACATCCCTTTTCAGCTCTGAGAGGGCAGAGACAGAAAGACCAGAAGGCCCAGGTCCAGGGAGAAACCTCAGAAAGGAATAGATAGAGTGTAATAGAGGAGGACACAATGCCTTCTAAGAAAGCAAGCAAGCACACACTCCGAAAAGAAAAGAAGAAACAAAAAACAAAAACAACAACAAAAAACTCAAAACAACAAAATAAAAAGCATGTCTATGGAATTGCTCCTGTGTTGACAATGTCAGATGAGCAGGAGTCCACAGATGATGCTAGGCCCTGTTGAATGGATGCAGAGGCAGGTGGACTCATGCCTGCACGGGTGGATGAAAAGTTGGCAGACCATGTATGGCAGCCTGAACTGATGTCATCAGAAGAAAATCAAGCTTCAGAAATGAAGATTTCCAGATAATTTCATGCTACCCACTGACCTCACAGCTTCCTTCATGTGTTCTTTCCCACATTAGACACTTCTCTTTCAGGTCAGAAAAGAGAAATAGGAGGGCCACCTGCTTACGGGAAGTCATGGGACAGTCCTAAAGAGTCACAGCAAGGCTGACGATGCCCCCCAAGAGCCAGAGGATATTTAACAAAAACCGCAGTATCAGGCATGAAAAGTCCTGCTTTGAGTCATTGGTTAGAGTTTCCCAAGACTCCTAAAACACATAGGCTATTGTTATTGTTCTTGGTTCCCCACCAGGTAGAAAGTAAGTCCTTATTGTTGATGATGCCCTGCACTTCAGAGGCCGCCTGAGCTAGACCTCACCTGCTCTTTCGTTCCAACTGCCCAGACCCAAATAATCACACAGAAGCTATGTTAATTACAACACTGTTTGGCCAATAGCTTAGGTGTCTTTCTAGCTAGCTCTAACATCTTAAATTAACCCATTTTTATTGTTCTTTGTATTGCCAAGAGGCTGTGGCTTACTGGGTAAGGTTCTGGTGTCCATCTCCTTCGACAGCTACATGGCATCTCTTTGACTCCGCCTACTTTCTTTATATATCACCTCCAGTCTGACTATATTCTGCCCTGCTATAGGTCAAATCAGCTTTATTCGTCAACCAATAAAAGCAACACATATACAGAAGGACTTCCCACATCAGTTTCTATCTGAGGACTAGCTTTCATGGTACCAGAAGACACACGCAAGCTTCCAAAGGAGGGAAGCAAACAACAGTCGTTCCCAGCTGTGATGCCTGTGA
This sequence comes from Dicrostonyx torquatus, assembly GCA_028555095.1. Taxonomy (NCBI): domain Eukaryota; kingdom Metazoa; phylum Chordata; class Mammalia; order Rodentia; family Cricetidae; genus Dicrostonyx; species Dicrostonyx torquatus. The sequence continues at coordinate 611,409 of JAQHUG010000170.1, read as the reverse complement.
ACCACAGCAATGACCAGCCTGGCACAATAGCCCTGAGAGTGCAATAGAAGCAAACCTTGATGGTAAGCCTGCTCAACAAGAGGGAAACCATGCCTGCTACTGGAAACCTAGCTAAATACCCAGGGCTAAGTCATGGGTCTTGGAGGAGAACCTACAACCACTACTTTACTAAACCAGCATAATCCCTACTATGTATGCTGTGTCCTTATACCCACAGGTAAGCATAGTCCTCACCCTCCATCAAGGAAACTTCTCTTTGCAGCAGACAGAAACTGTTACAGAAAACACAACCAAGCAAAACACAGAGTTGTAGAACCAAGACCCAGTAGATACATCTGCAACACAACCTCTGCTCCTAAGTCTCAGGAAACATTTTGGAAGAGGGGGGAGAAATGATCGTAAGAGCTGGAGAATCGGGGAGTTTGCTGTGTCGGGGGTTGTGTCTCCTAGGATTGTCAGAGAAACTATGCCTCTAAAGTCTCTCCAACATGACTGGCCGAACAGGAGCTGGACAGGAACAACAATAGACATGCCAAAGGGGTGAAGCCCACAAGGCCTCAGCTCTACACAAAGAACTGCAGGCAGCGAGGGAATGCTCAGAGTGAGAGAAATTATTTTCCCCAGGAAGAGAACTCCAACTGACTAGCAAATAACAAACGGTCAACCCTGAAAACATGAACACAAGTATCATCATACAGACTGTGCAGGTTGTGTTTAGAAATAGGCATTTATATGCATGTTACAAATTTCAGTTTAAAAATAGAAGCCATGAGAGAGATCAAGGAGGGGTATGTGGGAGGGTTTAGAGAAAGAAAGGAGAAGTGAGAAATGATGTTATTATCTTCTATCTCAAAAATCAAAAAAAGACATGGCCCAGGTGAGAAGAGTGTGAACTTTCTTCCATAGCGGAACTTGGGTCTGTCTGGAACTCCCCTTGTGTCTGAGGATAAGGACACCATTTTCTGGTGTTTAGGAAGTGTGTGGCTTCAGTGTTTTCCAGGTCACTTCTCCAGGTACACACCAACTATGTACAATGAGACATCCTTCTAACTAGAAAGTGTACCATTTTGTGGGTACTAATTGATCTTCACTGCCACAGTTCGGGTGGCTGGTACATCCTTGTGCTAAAACCTATTGCACTCATATGCCCCTTTTGTGTCCTCAGCTGCCTCTAGCTACAGATATGACTGTTTGTCTAGACTACAGAGTCCCTCAAACAACTGAAGAGCCACTGTTACCTTAAGGCCCTACTTGGCCTTGACCTTGAGCGGAGACTCACTGCAGTCCAAGCCAACTCAAGAGTAGATTTTTGCCGTGTATCAGGCTTCATAACTACCCCTCCAGGTGGGCCCATCATTTGCAGAATTTAAAGGTGATCAGCTATGACACAGTGCTAGAACAACCTTGCTACTCTTACAGAGCTATTGAGTGGCCGAGTGGGGCAAGTCCAGGCAACTGGGCACCCATGTCTTTATTCTAAACCACTAGCAAAACCTCCTCTGCCCAAGATCCTCACAAAAGTCCTTTGACTTCAATGTCCTAAAAGATCAAGGAAGGCTGGGGAAAGGTTCTAGCTTAGAGACTGAAGAACTAAAACAAACAATTATAACTGAGTTCTACTGCAGGGATATAATACAGTGCCAAGGACATTGTTAGATCTACAAATATAACTAGAATAAGGGTGGTAGATTAAAGGAAAGTGCTGCCTTGGTGTAAACCTAAGACACAGATGACTTTACTGCAGTAATATAAGAAAATATCCCTGGTCTTGGGAAATACTGACTGAAGGATTTAGGATAAGCGTCACAATGTGGTCATAACCTTCATATGTTTCGCAAAAAGCAATCAAGAGATACAAACATTTGTATATAGGCAAACAGGATGGGGGACGGTGGTAAAGCACCTGGAACAAAACGTTAGCAATAGAAGCCATGGAGATGGCTCAGTGGGTAAAGGGGGGATTGCCGCCAAGCCTAGCAACCTGAGTTTGATGGCAGGGACCCACATGGTAGAAAGAAAGAACCAACTCCTGTAAGTTTTAGTCTGATTTACACATTTGCACTATGAAGTCTCTGTGCACAGCCCCAAATGCATGCATGCACGCATGCGTGCGCACACACACCCAAAAAATACAAATAAATGGTGATGTGGAGTTCCCCTCCGTATGCTGTGAATACCATTGGTGAAGAAAGAAACTGGCTTGGCCTGATAAGGTAGAGCAGAGCTAGGTGAGGAAAACTAAACTGAATGCTGGGAGAAAGAAGGAGGAGTCAGGGAGAAGCCATGGAGCCACTGCTAGAGACAGACATGCTGAAACCTTGCCAGTAGGTCACGAGCCTTGTAGTAAAATATAAAATAATGGAGATGGGTTAATTCTAAATGTAAGAGCTAGCTAGCAATACACTTAAGTAATTGGCCAAGCAGTGATTTAATTAATACAGTTTCTGTGTGATTATTTTGGGTCTGGCGGCCAGGAAACAAATAAATGGCCAAGAGGCCTTCTTACAACAAATTATAATAAAATTAAATAGCCTTTAATGTTAGCAATAAATCAATCTTGGTAAAAAAAATTATGAATGAAGTTATTATTTTATAACTTTTCATAAATTTCAAATTATTTCCAAATAAAAAAATTAGGCACACATTCCTGGCCCCTCACCATGGTTCCTTTGCCCTGCCTTCTAAGTTCCCTGTTTAGTGACTCTGCTCTGTTGATACAGGACCAACCTGCTCAGAGTCCCCTTGAATCTCCTACCTAGAAGTGGGCCATAAATGTCTTTTTACATTTGGCTATTTGAAAATGTCATGGTTGGGGCTAGAAAAAAAGGCTCAGCAGTTAAGAGTACTGGTTTTTCTTCCAGGTTTGATTCCTGGGTCCCAGCATCCACATGGTGGCTCACAACCACCTGTAACTCTTGTTCCAGGGGACCAAAAGCCCTCTTTTGACCTCTACAGCCACTGCAGACACATGGTGCACATACATACATACAGGCAACGTACCTATATGTATAAAATAAAATGAAGGCTGAAGAAAAGGACAAATTTAAAAAAAAAATTTAAGAAGTGATAAGATTGGAACTGGAGTGATGACTCAGTCAGTAAAGAGCTTGCCACACAAGCATGAGGGCCTGAGTTCGGATCCCCAGTACCCATGTAAAAGGCCAGGCAGTCTGTAGCTCTAGCTCTACATGTCAAGAGGGCAACACAGAGACAGGAGGATCCCTGAGGCTTGTTGGTCAGACAGCCTAACTAATCAGTAAGTTCCATGTTCAGAGAGAGACCATGCTCAAAAAACAAGTGGAAGGCTGGGTGTGGTGGTACACACCTGTATCCCAGCACTCAGGAGACAGAGGCCAGTGGATTTCCAAGAGTTCAAAACCATCCTGGTCTACATAGTGAGTACCATGATGGTCAAGGCTACATAGAAAGACCCTGTCTCAAAAAAGAAAATAGAAAACTGTCGGGGAACGTCGCCCCAACATAGAAACTGATGTTTTTCCCCAAATGTGTCCCCAGAGACGCGTGGAAAGAAACAGGCTTTCACACCATTACAGCTTAAAAGGCCGCTTCAGACTTTTCTTATTCTTCAGCGTAGCCTTGTGTTTATTATATCTCCCTAAAAACCATTCTGCTCTCTAGGCTCTCTTAAAACCATTTCTTCTCTGAAACTGCTCTCTATTTCTGCTCTGCCATGCTCCTTCTAACCTATTTCCTCTCTCTGTCCCTCTCTCCTCACCTCTTAGGGATTTTATCTATTCTATTCCTTTTTCCGGGGCATCTCCCCCAGCACCCACACTGGCATTCATCCACCAGCTCGGAGATAGCTACCTTTCCTGGGGCAATTTACAAATGAATAAGAGAGGCTGGAGCGAAAACCTCAGCTATTGTCTTTCTAAATAGTCGGGCGCCAGGTACGAAACCGCATGGCATCCTCTGGCTAGCAGGTATCAGAGCCCACAGAAAACCAAGGTGGAAAACAATAGAGGAAGATACTTGATGCTGACTTCCTGTTCCCACATACTAGCATGTACAAACTCACACCATATACACTCACACACACACAAGGTGTACAACACATACACGAATACACATGTGTCCAAGTCCAGCCTATGATGGCTTTGTATCCTGGATGCCTGCACTCAGGTCAACCGGGCAACAAAGGGTGGGTATACCTTCTTCATCACCCTAGATCACTCAAGTCTAACCATGGCAGATTTGATAGCGTGGTACCCACACCCCAGAGCTGAAGGGGGCTTCTGTCTCCTTTAACTTAAAAAACCCTTATGGGGTTAACTAGAATCGTCCTCTAGAGTTAGTTGCTAGGGCTTATTCACACAAGGAGACTGAGACAGGACGCAGGCTGTATATCAATCAGGAAATCTTTATTACAGAGGAGTCTTAGATGAGGAACTTAAAAAAAGGGGGGGGGTTGTAGTTTCACATACCAGATAATCAGCCTGGTGCTTGCAGGGAGAAAGGAAGTGGACCTTAGGTGATAACAAAGGATGGACTGAGACAGTAGCCAGGGTTTACTGCCGCCCCCCCCCCCAGCCTTCTTAACTCAGATATGGAGCTTTGCCAAATGGGCACACTCTGGGGAAAGACCTTGACTAGACTGTGGCCAGAGGGTAAACTCCATTTGCTGGGGAGGGTGTGGAACACTAAGTCCCAGGAATAGCTCTGCCCTTCCCAGGACAAAGGCTGCTCCCCTCCTTGGGTGGGGATCACGAAGGGAGAATTTTCAGGTAAAAGATTAGGAAATTCCCAAGAGCTCCGCTCCTTCCATCACAGCAATGGAAGCTGCTGGGAGTTGGTGATGTGAGCGTAGCTGCAGATGCGGGTGTGGGCACTGTGTGTATGAGGATGCATACCGGTGTGGTTCTCCATGCATGTGAGAGTATGGGGGACAGGAACATTGGGGCCAGGATGAGAAGAGGGGTGTGCCAGCCCCTGACCTCCGGGTTTCAGGGTAGAACCTGTGAAGGACCGCAGTTATGGCCAGAGTCAAGAAGGGAGCAGAGAACATGCCAGCCGCACAGCCCATAATGACTGTTGTAGGAGAAACAGCTTTGGTGCTGGGGAAGACAAAGGCTTTCCATTTGTATCATCAGAGCAAGGCTCTTAGATGGGCATGCTAGCACATACTCCAGTACTTGGGAAGTGGAGACAAGAGGGTCAGTAGGTCAAGGACATTGTGCAGTTTGACACAGCAAGTTTGAGGCTAACCTAGACTATATGTGATTCTGTCTCGAAGAAAGAAAAGAAAATCAAGACTCTTTGGGATTCCTTCTTTAGATAAAATTAATCACTGCGGAGGTGCCTCTGCTACCCCATCTGTGCAGCCCTGTGCAAGAGTCTAAGGGTCACAATTAGTGGAGGGCCAGGAGGCTGGAGGAGCACTTATGTCTTGTGCTTGCGAGATGGGGGGAGAGGGGCAAGTGAAGGCTCTAATCAGATAGAGGAAGGGGGAGATGGAAGGGAGCTTGAGGCAAGAACTGGGGCCTGAGGGAAGGCATCCCAAGCCCCTGCAAACACTCTCACTTCTATTCAGATCTTGAGTGCAAAAGTAAGAGGACCTCCTCAACAAAGATCCCCAACTTTCCTTGCTGCAACCTGCAAGACAGGAGCCAGGCTGAAGGTGGCATCCCATGGTAGAGACCATGACTGGTGTGTGTGGTCCTGGATGTGGCTTCCAGCCCCTCACACAACACAACACAACCAGGAGAGGATACAGAGTTACATGGGCTGGGAACCGAGTCACACAAGCACCAACTACAGCTGGGAGGCCCAGAGCACATGGAAACTGTGTGGGAGTCAGAGACACTGCGTGTGTCCTTTGCTTCCTCCACAGAGGTCACTGTTGTGAGACGGTCATTGACCATGCGTCTCATGCCCAGCCTGGACTAAACACTGAGTCACATGTTATTCATCATCTTTCTGTCCACAGTCTAAGAAGGAAGGTAATATGCCTTAGTAGACAGTAGTGAATAGGAAGGGTTTCCAGGGCCAACACTAGGGGTGCATGGGTGTGACCTCCCCATTGTGTCCCCCTGGGAGGGAAGTGATAGTTCTCTATCATTTCTGACTTAAGGCCTCTCAAAGGTCCCCCACTGTGCAGCCTCCTGGTCTGCAAATGGAGTAATCTAGACATGTATGCCCAACTGTTGAAAAACAGGATCTCTCTTCCGGACAAGCGCTGCTTTCTCATGAGACACTTGAACTAGCGTCTATTGTCACAGGGGCTTGTGTGTGTGTGTGTGTGTGTGTGTGTGTGCGTGCGTGCGTGCATGTGTGTGTGTGTGTATGTGTGTGTGTGTTTCTGTCCGGCCTCATCCTCCTCAGCATCCCAAAAGCTTCCTTCTCCAAGCTCCTCCCATCCTGATGACTCCCTGCCCGGCTGCCTTTCCACACTGCCCATCATCTAGGCACCCACAGTGTCTGCCTGGGCTCCTGCTGTGGCTCCCAGCAGCTCTTATACTCTGAACATTGAAAGGGGAGGGTTAGCCATGCTATTCACGACCTGAAAGGACCTAGGTCAGCACAGAGGTGGGAGTTGTTGCTCCTAATCTGAAACACTATTGCCAAAACCCCTCTGAACCCCACATTTTTAAAATGGGAGACTAATATGATTTCCTGCATCATGCAATCACACATTTGGTGGGACCCAGGGCAGCAGCCACTGTAGTCAGCAGATGATATTTATCCCCACTCTGTGACTATATAAAGGCAAAAACCAAAAACCTCACACAGGTGGTGGCCGCTCAGGACTCACTGAATGGGCATGAAAACCTCTCCATTTTGGGTTCAGAGGGGTTGAGATGAGGGATCTTGCACCAGTGTTTATGATAGCTGGAGACTCAGCACAGAAGGGTGGCTGGGGTGAAATGAAGAGGGTCGGACCCCAGACTAAAGACTGAGGAGCTGGAAATAACAAGAAGAGTGGAGACAGAAGAATCCCACAGAGGAGGCCATGGGGAGTCAGGCAGGGAGCCAGCAGAGAAACCAGAAATGTCTGGGCAGAGCCCCAGCGCAGGGGCAAACTCTGCAGAACAGCCAAGTAGAAGACTCAGATGTAATTGGTAGCGGTCTTCCTTTGTGCTGAGACTGGGCAAGTGTTGAAGGGAAGCAGATGACAAGGGCAGTAAGCAGCCCATGGAAAGCTGCCCTTGCTGGCGTCTCTGCCGAGAAAGAGAACCAGGGCTCTCAGAGAGCAGCCAAGAAGCTGAAGGAAGGACAATTCCAAATCCAAGTGCCAGAAGAGGTGCCTGAGAGACTGCTCAGTGGTTGAGAGCATGTGCGGCTCTCCCGAGGGCCCATGGACAGGAGTTCAGCATCCACATGGCAAGACTTCAGCTCCAGGGGATCGGACGCCCTCTTCTGGCTTCTTCAGGCATCTGAACACCCATGCACACTGCCCAACACACACACACACACACACACACATGCACACACACACACACACGCACACGCACACACACACACACACACACAGTCTCTCTTGGTGTGGACACAAACATGTGTACACACACCATGTTTCTCAATATTACAGTGGCACATGGGATAAAGATTTTGGAGAAACATATTAAGAGGTGGCACTGCCCTTTACACACAAGGCCCTGTGTGGGGGTCAACTGGTCATGCAGCTCCCTTTCCCCACTACAAGGGTTTCCTCCAGGAGGTGTTTTTTGTTTGTTTGTTTGTTTGTTTTATTTTTTGGGTTTTTTTTTTGTGCCCATGCCAAGCAACTTCTAAGACGTCACATTCCCCTCCTCCACCTACTAACCAGCTACCCCATGGTGTGAATGCATGCACAGGAAATACCAGGAAGGTAGAGGGAACAATGAACAGTAGTTGTCTGCCACAGCAGGACGAGAAACTAATGAATTCTTCTCAGTCTCACGTGGTTTTGATGTTTACTTCCTGAACCTTCCCAGTCTCCTCAATAAAACAGGCTAAATTAATTTGTAAAGAAGATATGCTAGAGGAGAGAGGGTGGCAGCCCCACCGGGTGACAGTTGACAAGTTTCTCAAATTCACACAACGCTAAAGGCAGGCAGCAGCACAGCGGCGCCTGCCTGTCAGAGCCTCGGAGGGCCTGCTAGGTCCCCTTGGGGTGCTGGCAGCCGGCACTAAGCTCTGAGCAGAGATTCTAGGTCGGCAGGAGAGTGACCTAATTAAACACACAGGCTTATTCTTAGATCAGGAGGCCCAGTTAAGGCCCCTGGGTAGCCCAGCCCAGAAGCACAGGCCTAGAGGTGACCACACAAGACTTTCAAATGGTACTTGCTTGTTTCTAACGGTTGAAATACTACACGCTCATCACGGGACGTTGCAAGACAGTAAGTGTAAAGAAGAAAATGTTAACCCAAGAAATCCACCAGCTGGGCTTCGGGTTGTTTTTGTTTTTGTTTTTCTCATCTTGTTTTCGTTGTTGTTGTGTGTTTGTTTGTTTTCAAGTTTAGTTTTGAGCCATGGTCTAAAACTCTCTATGTAGAGCACACTGACCTCCAACCCATGTAGTTCTGCCTATTTCAGCCTCCCAAGTGCTGGGACTATTGAGTGTGCACTGCCATGTCTGTCAGAATCCCCTGGGCTTTTTAAATACATATTTATGTATCTAAGGGGAAATACTTGTTCACATAATGTAAGTTTAAAAAACAAGAAAATAATGAGCCTGCATGATCCCTAATCTGCTATGTAAATTTAGCCTGGCACATGTCTATAGTTCCTTATCATGTTTATCTCACTCATGGCCATGGAAGCAGCTTCCCCCGGCACACACCTTTAATCCCGGCACTCGGGGGGGGTGGTGGAGGCAGGTGGATCTCTGTGAGTTCGAAGACAGCCTGGTCTATAGAGCTAGTTCCAGGACAGGCTCCAAAGCTACAGAGAAACCATCTCTAAAAACCAAAAATAAATTAAAAGGAAAGGAAAAGAAACATCTTACCCATATCATTACACATTCAGCTATTTCATTTGTGTGTGTTTGATGTGTGTATTATGTGCAAGTTCATGTATGAGAATCTTGCGTGTACACGCCTCCCATCTCCCCATAGGAACACTGACATTACAGACGTGCTACCACACCTGCTTCCTTAAAGAGGTTTGGGGGGTGCAAACCCAGGGCCTCACACTTGCATGGCAAGTGCTTTGCACACCAAGCCATCTCTCCAGTCCCAGGAACCTGATTTATAATGACTTCAAATCCCATCAGGTAGAGTAATGTGTAAAATATTTCCCTGTGCTGGAGCAACTAGTTTTTCACCAACAACTCAGTAATGAGTGCCCTCATCCTTAAATGAGATTTTAGAAAAGTTATTTAGGACTCTTGTTACACATTGCAAAATAACTTCTTAAGAGTTCACAACACCTGACGCCACCACTGGTAAAGTCAGGAGTGTCACAGTGCTTATGACACATCCTGATTCTTGTAAAAAAAAAAAAAAAAAAAAAAAAAACAGCCAGAGCTTTCGCCAGCTAGTGGTAGATCCAGATCAAACTGGATCAAACACAGCGGACTGTGTGAGCAGATGACTTCACCCTGGATCCTTGTAGGATTTGGTGACCAAACCTAGCCCCGCCCCCACCCCTTCCAGCATTAGTCAACTCTCACGAGGTTAGGCTGCTGTGATAACACCAGAATTTTGGGGGATTACCAAAAGTAAGACCTCAAGCCCAATTACTTAAGATGTGAATCAATTCTGACTTTTGTTTTCTTCTTATCCTGACGTTCTTGCTGAAGAAACAGCCCAGCCCCTAGCTCCAGACTCAACGTCACGGGTTAACGGCATAAAGCAGAAAAGCACGTTGGTGGTTAAAGTTTGATTGGAGTGTGGCATGCATCCCTCCACTCTCTTCCCATTTGCCCAAAGAGGTCACCTGGCCATCCAAGCCCAGTGCCTACGAGAGAAGAGAATTGACTTTTTTCTCGGGAAGGCGCTGTAGCTCACACATTGGGGTGGAAAGATCCAGAATGTTCTCACAGAGGGGCCAATGACAGCTGGAAAAAACGCAATCCACCACAACAAACAATCCACCGCCACCGTGGTGGGCGCCCGGTCACACCTGATACTAAATTTGACTTTAGGAACGTTGGCCCCCAGTCTCTCTTCATTCTAGAGACCGCCTTCTCCAGTGAGGGTGTTACTTAGGTACCCTTTTGTGCAGATAAAAGACAATACACGAGCCAGAGATGAGATGGACACCGGTAATCCCAGCATTGGAGAGGCTGAGGCAAGAGGCGAGAGGGCAAAGACAGTCCGTGTGTATTTATGCGCATGCGCTTCTAAGTAGCTCCACTAAAAGTAGTAAAACACGACTGAATTACTAAAAAGAGTAAAACCATATGTGTAACAGGCTTGCTTCTTTTCTCATTTTTCTTTTATTTATTTATTTTTTTGAGTACTGGGGAATTTGGGCCTTGCACAGGCTGGGCACTACCCAGAGCTTTATGACCGTTTCTTGTTTTCTTTCTTTTCTTCTTCCTTTCTATTTATTTATTTATTTATTTATGTATGTATGTATGTATGTATGTATGTATGTATTTATTTATTTATTTATTTATTTATTGTGGTGGTGGTGGTGGGTGGGGTGGGGATAGAATATTTCCCAAAAGAACGAAGCCAAAACTCTGCTGACAATGGTTACTTTGAGGAAACAGAACTAAATAACTGAAGGTCGGGAGGGGCTTACTTTTCACTCTACCTCCTATTTTCTAGCGTGAGTTTATATCAGATTCTCCCTCCTCCCAGTTTTCTTTTAATTTAAAATTTTTAAGTTGTCCTTTTTCACCCAAGCTTTTAGGTGACCTTCCTGCTTGCTCTTCCTCCCTTCGGGGATGGTACACATTGGTACATGCCCTGACTCCTCATGGGCTTGAACAAACATCAATTAGGAAGCAAAAGCCAAAGCCTTTGAAGTCCACTAGAGGAGGCCCCTTGGGGTGAAGAGCAAATGACCACCCCACACCTCCAGATAAGCCCTGAGTGGGTGAGATGGAAAGATTAGACTAAGTTCGTGCGCACGGGAGTCAGAAGTCCCACCCTAACTTCCTAACCACGGGAGCAGAGACAGGGAAAACCAGAGGGAGAGCAACCACAGGACAAAGGCAGCTGGGGCTAGCTGAGGTCCAAGGCCAGTGGTGCCCCAAGTTAGAGCAGTCGACAGAGGCCTGCTGCACCCTTCCCTGCGGAGACCCCTCCCAGTCACCCACACATCCCACTCCTGTTCCCGGTCTTCAGTGGAGCCTCTTTGCCCCTCGGGACTGTGTGGGCAGTTCCCTTTGCAAAAATCAAAAGGCCTGATATTTGCCATCTGGATGCAAAGAACAGAGACAGCACCAATGGGAACAGGCACGGAAATCAGAGATAGCGTGAGAACACAGTCCCCAGGATGAGAGTGGGATCCCTGGAGAACGCTGAAGATTGCTAGAAGGTGCTAGACTAGAAATTAAGAATTTTTGTCTAAATTAGCCACAGCTAGGTTTGGATACAGGACCTCCATATGTTTAGTCACCAGCCTGTACTTCAGTCAGGAAATGGTGGAACTAGATCAGAGACCCGGCCTCTTGGGAAATATGCTAGTCAATGGGGCCATGTGCCATGTCCTTTAAGAGGATATTGACACCCACAGCCATTGTCTCTTCCTCTCTTTGGGGGCCTGACTAAGAGACATCAATTTTGCTCCACCAGGAGCTTCCTGTAACAACGGATCCAGCCAGCCATGGGCTGAAACAGCCAGACTGTGAGCCAAAATAGGCTTTTCTTCTCTGTAAACTTTATCTCAGGAATCTTGTGACAGTGACAGAATGCTGACTAACATAGTAAGTCTGGGTCCAGTGTTCAGCAGGACATGAGCACAGCCTCTCAAACAGAATGGCCTTGCAAAGATGCTGGAGGGAATGGACCGCACCCCTGGGGATCATTAGAAGATTCATCCTCAAAACCTTTCTGCCCACTCTGGCAATTTCCCATAACCCCTAAGAAAAGCTGCATCTACACAAGCCACTGTCACTGAGGCACTGACTAGAACACTTTGCTAGATTTCCTGTTTAAACTCTTGCCCCAAGAGACATGTTCAATATATATTGTAATGGTTTAAGTAAAATGCTACAGGTCCCAGCATTTTACTTGGCGGCAGTGGGCAGTGGGCCATGAGACCTTGCCGCAGGTCCGGAAGCAGTGGTCAGGCAGGGTCCCGAGACCATGACAGGCCACGAAGGCAGCCAGCCCTGGAAGCCCTGTGGCAGATGAGAGACTGAGAGGGACAGGCATGGCATGCAGAGTGAGGTTGGATATTTATTTAGTGGGTTATGGAAGAGAAGGGGAGAAGAGGGAAGAGCAGAGACAGAGCGGCAAAGGGGGAGAGAAAGAGAAAGAGAGAGAGAGAGAGAGAGAGAGAGAGAGAGAGAGAGAGAGAGAGAGAAGAGCTCAGGTGGGAAGCAGAAGGAAGATCTGCCTGCCTCTGTGGTAGAAAGGGGAGGAGTGGGAGGGGCTTGTCTCTTAAAGGGACAGGACAAACCATTACACATATAATCCCAGAAGTTAGGCATGGAGGCAGGAGGATTGTCATGAATTCCAGGTCATCTTTTGCCCATAGTGAGACCCAGGCCAACCTGGACTATGATATTAGATCTTATGTATGGATGAGTAAATAAATAAAAATAAAGGAACACACTGGCAATGAAGACAAAGGCATGCTACAGCCTGCAGGGGAGGATACTCTGCATCTTATGTCACAGGGGAAGGATGAAGCTTCCTTAAATATGTAGAGTTTTTAAAAGGAAGATGGATAAACAAAGACAAATGAGCAAGTGGCTCTTGACTGTATAAAAGCACCATCAAGCTCATCAGAGAATTGCAAATTAAAGCTACAGACACCAATTTTCACCTATGAGATTGGTAAAAATCCAACTAGTGGAGAGCACTCTCTGATGTTACATGAGGAGAAGGGCCTTTGGCACCATCTGTATAGGGGTGTAAATTGGCACAGCCCCTTCGGGAAGGCAACTTGGCAGCATCTATCAAAACTGAGAGAAATCCTCTTCACACATGGGACTGGCTGACATACATCTGGAACAGCCAGGTGGACGCAGATACTCACGGTGGCACTGTCTGCAACAACAGGAATAAGTCATATATACTGCTGTGAAGGATACAGTAAGACCCCCCCCCATAATGGGGTGCCTTATCCACATGCATGTACACAGCTATTAGGAAAGAATGCGAACAATAAATGAGGAGGCTCCTGGACGGGGGAAGAGAAACCAAAAGACATGACTGTGACACGGAGGAGCAATGAGAGGGTCCAGAGATCTCCTACACAGCCCCGTCACCTACAGCTCAAATCATAGGATGCTCTGAAATGCAAAAGGAAAAGCCTGGCGTGGTAGCACTCACTTGTAATCTCAGCATACAGAAGGCAAGAAGATTGTCAGAAATTAAAGATCAGCCTGGTGTATATCGTAAGTTCCATCTGGGTTAGCCTGGGCTCACAAGCTCCTGTCATCAGGAAAGGAGGAAGAGGGGAACTTTTTAGGGGTGACAGCTAAGTTTATGGCATTCCATATATTTATGCTCAGTTCATTAAGATCTACACAGGAAATACATACAACTCTTGTGAAAGTCAATCATACTTCGCTTTTAATAAGAGAGAAAAAGTACCCCTTCATCTATCAATAAGAATATGTTCCTGCCTGGGCAGTGGTGGCACATGCCTTTAATCCCAGCACTCGGGAAGCAGAGTCAGGTGGATCTCTGTGAGTTTGAGGCCAGCTTGGTCTACCGAGAGAGTTCCAGGCCAGGCTCCAAAGCTACAGAGAAACCACCCTATCTGGGGAAAAACAAAAACAAACAAACAAACAAAGAACGCTTCTAAGATATGTCAATAACTGGAGATGGGGGTAGCCTGAAGAAAAAATAGGGTGTCTCAGTCTCTGTGAAAAGAATGGGAGGAAAGTCTGTATTTGGATTGATTCTGTTTATATAAAGAAATGCTGGGGAAAACATGGTGGAAACTAAAAACTGGGCTTCAGAAGATAGAGAAGGTCATGGGAACGAAAGCAAATAAATAAGGGGAGCAATGTTTTTTTCACAATACACTGGTTCGTGTTTTGAAGTTGTGAGCCATATTACCTGTTCATAAAAGTAAATTAAAAACTGTGGGTAATTATCATATAAGAAGAGGTAATTATAACCAAAACCAAAATTATACCCTGAGTACCACAATCACACCCTAGGATAAAAGATGTGTTTTATATTTTATGTTGACACTTGGGTGTGTACTATACTTTTTCTAAGTCTCTCTCCCTCTCTCTCTGCACATGCTTAAATCTATATTAAACATTTTCTCAATAAACTCCAACTTTTCTTCAAATAAACAAAGAAAAAATTTGCCTTGGCAAGATATACATTTATGCATAAGATTTCAAAAACATTTCAAAATAATTTGTCATAGAATACTAAATAAATCTAAATTGTCCAACTAGAGAATTTATGTGCATCTTATTTTTGAGTTTTGTTTGTTTTGAGATAGGGTTTCACAATGTAGCCCAGGGTAGCCTTTAATGTGTGACAATCCTCCTACTAAGGTCTCCTGAGTCCTGGGATCACAGGCAAGAACCACCACTTTAGTGGACATTTTATTTTATTTTTGTGTTCTGTTATTATAGAAAATGTACAGTGTCTCCATGTCTACTTGAAATAAAGAAGGAAGGAAGGAAGGAGGAAGGGAAGGAAAGACTATTAGAAACCCCACAAGCATCCAGAGCCCAGGATATTATATTATTTGAAAAGCTACTATGTACAAAACCCAGGCAGCTTTCTAAGCAGCTGCAGTACCAATCTAGAAGCATCTCAGACTCCTATTCCAACAAAAACTCTGGCCAGGAACTGAGCAAGTGTCCAAAGCCAACTGGACAGTATTTCTTTTGGTTTGTTTTAGTTTTTTGATTAGTTGGATGGTTGGCTGGTTGGTTGGTTGAATGATTGGTTAACTGGTTGGTTGGATGGTTGGTTGATTGGTGATGACTGGTTGGTTGCTCGGTTGTTTGGTTGGATGGTTGGTTGGTTGGATGGTTGGTTGTTTGGTTGTTTGGTTGGTTAGTTAAGACAGGGTCTCCCTATGGAATGCTGACTGTCCTAGACCTCACTCTATAGACCAGGCTGGCCTTGAACTCACAGACAGCTGCCTGCCTCTACTTCCCAAGAACTAGTACTAAAAGTGTGCACCACTACACCCAGCAGGACAGGATTTCTTAAGTTAGACATCTTTTGTGCCCTTTTCAGATACATAACTCCTGTGAAGGATGAGCAGATCTCTTCTAAGGCTAACCCACTTCACCTGATTGCCCATTACCTATTTTCCCACCAGGTTAATGTGTCCTGCCCCTCTAAGCAATAATGACAAACTAATGAGAACGCCTCAAGCACTTGGTCAGGGTTGGATGCCTCATTTCCATGGAAACACAGAAGAGATTTGAGGACCTGGGTGTGAGGATAGAGACTGTCTGGGGAATCAGCAGAGATTGTGGGCACTCCACTCCTATCCTGCTTACCCCAATTTCTCTCAGACCACAGGCTCTCCTTTGTCCAATTCGTATGCTGGAAGGCTTATTCTCCATGTTCCATCTGATATTCTCCAGGCAAAGCAGACGAGACTTTCACAAACACAATGAAAGTGTGGGGTGTGCTCTGGTGTGTTGAAGCCTCAGTAGCTCAGGTTCACACACATTTCTGCCTTGTCCCTGACATCATCAGCCCCTCATTTACACTCCTCCAGTCACACTGGCCATGCTGGCTTTCTTTCTCCCTTTGTTTCCCCAAACCCCATCTTTTTATCTGTTCCAGGCCTAGTTTTGGCAGTGCTCTCTCAGCTTTCCACTGGGAGCTACCTGCACCTTATTCCAGAAAGAACAGGTGCTTCTCTCTGGCCAGGCAGACTGCATGGTGTGTCAGACCCAAGCTGATGCAGAATAGGCAGGCAAGAAGCCCCTTCAGGTCCTGACCTATGCTGAGAAGTTGGAAACAATCTCAATGTGTGTGTGTGTGTGTGTGTGTGTGTGTGTGTGTGTATTTTGAGGATATAGCGGCATGGATACTTATGTCACCTCCAATTCATATGCTAAAATGTTTACCCTCCGTTTGGCTGTGTTAGAGGTGAGGGCGTTAGGTAATGAGGCCATGAGGTAGGAGCCTCTGGAATTGGAACTTGCCCTCCTGATAGTCCCTGGAGAGTTACCATGCATGATCCCACCCATAAGCAAGAAAATGGTTTGATCTGGCATTGCTCAATCTCTAGAAGGTGAGAAGGAGGCTTTTACTGTTTACAGGCTACCCAGTTCCCGGTTCTTTCCTGACAAGACAACCCAGCCAATGGCTGAACCCGTGACTCGGAAGGCAAAGGTAAGCAGATCTCATGAGTTTAGGGCTAGTCTGGTCTAGCTCACATAGTGAGCTCCAGGGCAGCCAGGGAGACCCCATCTCAAGAAAACAAAGCAAACAAACAAACAAAACAACAACACAAAACCACCACCACACCGACAGCAATGGCAATGCGTGAACCCAAACAGACAGAGTACTTTAGATAGGCCAGAGGAGACTGCTTCTGTGTCCTGGACACTTATCATGGGCTTCAAACCCTGTTTCTGTCTCAGCTCTGTCTGAAGAAGCCTGCCCAGACAAAACCTCTTTATCTGCTGTTTTCACCATAAGACTCAAGTCTTAGGACCGGGGCAGAGAAGGGCAGACATGCACTGTCTATTGGAGAACGGCTGAAACGCAAACTGACTTCACTCATCCACACCAACACTCGTTCAAAATTTCTCACCCAAATACCCTACGAGGTAAGGACGTGAGGGGCTGGCATGACCTGCATAGACGAGAAAGTCAGTGTCGAGGATAGGCAGGTGCCTTGCACACTACCCCAGTTCTCAGGTCCTGTTTCTGACTTGCTTTTCTTTATTTTTCTGCACAAAGTCTGGTGTTGTGTGTGTGCTTGCTCTTCGCTGTATGTGTGCGTGCACGTGAATGCATGTGTGTGTGTGTGTGTGTGCGCATGTGTGTGCGTGTGTATGTGTCTGTGTGTGAATGCCCACACATGTTGGGGTGGGGGCTCACCTGTGTATGCTCAGAGGTCATCAGGTGTCTCCCTCTATCACTCTCCTACTCATTTTTAAGACTGGATCTCTCAGTTAATTTGGAGATTGTCATTCTAGCTAGACAGTATGGCCAGCGAGCCCCCATGTTCTGCCAGTCTCTCCTGACCCCATTGGCTGGGGTTACAGACACACCCTGCCATGCTCAGATTTTATACAGGTGCTGGGAATCAGAGCTCAGACCCTAGTGCTTGCTCAGCAAACTTTACCTGCTGAGCATCTCCCCAGTCGTCTTTAGCGGGTCTTTTTTTTTTTAATTATTTTTTCATTTTATTTTATGCAGATGAGTGTTTTGCTTTTATGTATGTCTGTTCACCACATGCACGCAATGTCCACAGAGGCCAGAGAAGACATTAGATTCCCTGCAACTTTATCAAAGGTTGCGAGCCAGCATGTGGGTGCTTACAAAAGCAGTCAGTGCTCTTAACACTGAGCCTTCTCTCCAGCCCTCTTTACTGGGCCTTAGGAAGAAACACAAATAACAGTTTTAATAGGCTCACAGTAGGAATGCTTTCATCTTCTCAAAGGATCTAAAGATCCTATAGTAACACAGTCTGGCCAAAGGAGAAAAACATTTTGGAATGCTTAAATCCCAGGACTTTAGTGTTCATCAGCTAATCCCTCATACCCAGGTTCTTGCACTTCTTTATTTGCCTCCTGTGTCCTCTCTCCCACACTTGACCATTCACTGCCCACCTGGCTGCCCAGAGTGACCAGGGATAAAAGTCACAGAAGCAGAGGAAAACTGAAACAGCCACCCTGGATGTCAGTAATTCCGGCATCTACTGTGGTGAGGCCCAACAGTCTAGGGCTCTGGAGGAGGGAACAGGTAAAGCTGGGGTGGTGACAGAGCTTGGCACAACAGAGGTGGCCCACAGTGAGGGAAGGTAGAGAGATACAGACCCTGACGAGCGGGGGTGGGGGTCCTGTGGCTATTGTCAGTGCCTTCTCTGCTACTGCAGAATCAGTGGTCAAGTCCAAGCTTGCCAGGGTCTAGCAACGTGAGCTCTGCACTGCTCAGAAGGGATCACCCACTCACGGTCTGGGAGCCTGCACAGTGAGTCAGCCTGGCCATGTTTCTCTAGCACTCCACGCAGCGGTCAAAGTTCAGAAAGGAGTCCAAAGGCTGGGGCTCGCACAGAGCACACATGTCCTTACACCTGGCTTGTGAAGAACGCTTCTCCCTCCCAAGCTGCATCTGACCTTGAACTGGAAACTCATTAGAAAGAAACAGAATTGTCACATCCAGAGCTAGGTACTAGGAGTTCAGATGACCAAAAATCTTTATTTCAGTCCAATAGTGGGAGGACCGACCTGGGAATATTTAAATGACATTTGGTGGTTTTCAGATGCCTAGAAGACACCATAGCAAGCTGTCCGCTGAGCCCCTTCCTGTAACATCACCATTTCCAGGGCTTGCACAGACTCCTGCAGTTTCCAGGCATATGGAAGAGACCATGGCGACTGTTTGGGTTGTAACAGTGCCCACTGCAGACTCCTGCCAAGCCTCACCCGGGTTTCTGCACCCGCCCACCAGGCACAGGGAGACTTGGCTAGAAACAGCTCCTCGGGAGCCCACTTGGCTCAGTAGGGCTTCACACCGAAGGTGCTAAAGACTAGGATTCTTCCGCAGCTGGGTTAAGCAGCCTCCCTCATGACACAGGCAGTGATACGCAAGCACATGAGTGCAGCCCTGGTTGGATTCTTGAGGACTGACAGAGGCCTACCTAATGCCCAGCAGAAGTTGCTTTCCAGAAAGTCCTGATCCCAGGGCTAGAAATAAGGTTCAGAAGTTGGGAACATGTACTGTTCTTCCAGAGGACCCCAGCTGAATTCAAAGTTCACGACCACCTGTACCTCCAGTTCCAAGGGATCCAACGTTCTTCAGGCTTCCATTGACACCTGTATTCATGTATACAGATGCCACACCTATGCACAGTTAAAAATAAAATAAAATATTCTTTAAAGAAATCACTTTTATCAATTTCCAACATGTGTGGAGAAGAGGAGCATGAGGGTCCCCCTCTCCCTGAGGTCCTGTATCCCTATGGCAATGGTTGTGGGAGGAGCCATATTTCTCAGTGGTGTAGTCACACACACACACACACACACACACACACACACAAACACACACCATGAAAGTAGAAAAGAGGTCATTGGGAAGAAAAAATGGTTTGGTAAGAAAGAAAAGGCTTATTAGTAAGAATAATAGGGAACTATAATAAAAGAATACTACGTCTATCTCTATGGATAGATATGAAATTATGAAAGAGTAAATATTTTTTAAAAAGAAATAACAAGTCATTCGCTATTTAACACCAATGAGCATAAGGTATAAGTCTGCCTGTATGAGAGTGCCCTCCTCTCTGCAGTTCAGAACAGGCATCACGAAAAGTGTGGCATCACGAAAAGTGTGGCATCCCTCGGTGAGAAGGGCCTGTGAGTTACTGTCCTTTCTCCCACATGATGTAGCAGGGGAAAATCTCTAAGCCCTAAGCTTCCTTTTCCATAGCACCTCTAAGAAAAGAGGGAGCTTCTCACAGCCCAAGAGGAGGATGAGGACCTAGAACAAAGATAGAGCAAGAGACTGGGAATCAGTGAAACACAAAGTTTGGAGTTTTGCAGGGTGATACCATAGTAGGCAATTTCCATCCTCTTGGGCCCCAAATTTTGCACCCCTATATTTTTTTTTTCTTCACAATACAAATTGAAATCCCAGAGACTCAAGTTCCCAATTTCTTTATAGGAAGATGTGGACTCAAGGCTCCACCAATCAGATAAAGTCACACGGTGTTTGAATTAGAAGTAGGTGACATGAAGCCCTCTGTAAAACCCACTCATCAGAGCCAGTGAAATGGCTCTGTGGGTAAAGACACTGGCTGCCTACACAGTGAGAGTCCCATTGGATCTCGAAGGAATAAAGCAAAACAAACAAACAAATGAGCAGGGAACCAGAGATCATCTAGGGTGTGCACGTGAGACCCAGGCACACACTCCACACTTATAGATCCAGATATCAGGGATAAGGGAGCTTGCCGTGTCATTGTACTAAGTCAAGAACATGGAAACCTGGATTTTCTTTAGTGTTAGTATTTTTGTATTTATTATTGCTATTATATTGTGTGCATTAGTGTTTTGCTTGCCTGTGTACAGGAGCACTTCCCTCTGAGTCCAGAAGAGGGTGTTGGATCCCCTGGATCTGGAGTCACAACAGAAGTGGGAGCTTCAAGGTGGATGCTGAGAATTAAGCCAAGATCTTTAAGAAGAGAAGCCAGTGCTCTTAACCAATGAGCCATCTCTCCAACCACTTTTTAATTTTTAAAAGATTTATTTTTATTTGTGTGTGTGTGTGTGTGTGTGTGTGTGTGTGTGTACCATGTGTGTGCAGGTACTTGAGAAGACCAGAAGGTGTCCGATCCCCTGGAGCTGGAGTTACAGGTGACTGGAACTCTTCATTAGGCCTAAGACAAGACCCAGACAGGGCAAGACGAAGCCAAGCTTCCCAGGAGGAGGGAGGCAAAAGTCTGGCGTGTCTCATCTGCAGATCTCCAGTGGCTCCAAAGGTCACTGCTGGTGGGCTGAAAAGACCCTGTCTGCAGCTTAAAAATGAGAGTCATTAAAAGTTATGGCATGCTTATGCAATGGAATATTACTCAGCAATAAAAAGATAATTAATACAGATATACATAGCAGCATATAAAATCTCACAGACATTTTGTTAAAGGCCTAGGCACAACCGTCTACTCTAATTTCCATGAAATTCTAGAAAGGGCCAAACCATGACAACAGAAGGCAAGAGCAGGGTAAGTTGGCTGCAAAGGAATAAGAGGGAACATGGAAGGTGATCTATCTTGAACTTTACCAGTTAAAATGTGTTTAACTTTATTATGATGATGTTTACCTTGGTCTACACGTTTATTAAATCTTGTCGTATCCTGAAACCGGGTGCATTTTATTGCATGTGAAGTGTATGACTGACTCCCAGAGTGCTGTAACCTTAAGATTTCATTATCCAAGAGAGTACCTACATCTTCCTTCTGCCCTCAGACAGACAGCAGCTGGGGTCCTTTTTAGCCACATTTCATCTTTTCCAGGTTAACAAAGGCACAATTTCTGATTCTCTGCTCATTGCAGAAAATTAGACATCCCTTGCTAACCGTGTGTCTCCTCCCCCGTTTTAATAAGGTCTCATTTTGCAGCCCAGATGGTCCAAACTCTGGGTCCTCCCAGGTGCTACGATTACAGGCATGCACCCTCAGCTGATTGGCTGCCCACTCTTTCATTTCTCCTTTTTTCCCCTCTTTTTATTTCTTTCTTTTTTTATCTCCCTCCCCAAGCCCACCATGGGATTTTGCATGCAACCTTGACTGATCTGACCTCACTATAAAACTCAAGCTGACCTTGAACTTTCAGCCCTCTGCCCACCTTTGCCTCCCAAACCCTGGTCTTGTCAGTGTGCCACCAAGCCTGGGATCTATGTTGTTTCTTTCTTTTTCTTTTCTTTTTTTTTAGTAACATTCCTTGTCATGCATTTCCTTTGCCTGTTTTTATCATGATCTTTTTTATTTTCTTAGTTGTTTCTAAAGGCTCTTTCTTTGCATATTGAGAATATTAACCCTTTGCCTCCGGGGTTACAATTCCTGTTTTGTATGTGGTTTGTATGGTTTGATCAGTGGTCTTGCATGAATGTGGGTTATAATATTAATATTACTAATATTATAATGTACTAATATTACTTTCATTATTTCCACTCTGTAGGCTTGTAGAAGTCCTTATCACAAGGATAAAATGTTTATCTTCAAGACCTTATTAGAGATGGTGAAAGAGTCACTGACTCATTTTTTTCAAAATTTTACTTCAAATTGTCCTTAGGAAGGGAAGCCAGCCCCAGCTAAGAAACACTGGCCTATGCCTTGCCCACTTTCCCTACACAGTGAATTCTCATATACAATAGCATTTATATCCATTTCTTAGTTTTCTACTCTAGTCTAGATGATGCCTGTTCTTGGGCTGACAGTCATCATCTATTTTCAGTACTGCAGTTTTACATTCATCTTAAAATCGTTTCTCTTTCTCCCAGACTTTTTTTTTTCTTTTAATCCTCCCCAAAAGATAATCTTATTGAACAATCAGGCATTACTGAAACAAGAGAGACCCTGGCACAATCTGCGGGACAGGATCGCCAGGACACCTTAACATCAAGGCAGTGTGACTGGGGTGAGGCCCGCAGGCCCACAGCTGCCTGGGGCAGATAGGTGAAAAGGCGCGAGATAGGGCTCAGGAGTGTATCTTGGCTCATGGGCTCATCGGTGGGACCCAGAGGGAAGGAGCCACAGAAACCAAAACCAGGGGGATGCAACAGAGTTTTGACCTGCGGGTACTGAGTTGGGATGGGGAAGGATGGAGGCTGGATGCGGTGCCTGTTCACAGGGTAGATATTATACTTCTGCTGCCCCCACCCACAGGTGCGCTGATTACAGGGGATTAACCACAGGGAGCCTGGAGTAGGTGTGAGAGTCCTATCTGCCTGGCTGACTGCTGGATCACACACACCAGCACTCATACACACACTTACACACTCAGGGCCGGGAACTGAAGCCTCTCTCACCTCTAAGAAAGGTCCCACCTCTATCAGGGGATGCCAAGATGAGCTGCCTGTCCAGAAGCCCCAAGAGTTGTGCCAGCTCACAGGGCCTGGCCTTGACTATAATGCTGTCTCCAAATCATCAGAGATATCCATCTCTTCCAGACCTCTATAGAGCATGCCTGGCATTGGATGGGGTGTGTTTCAGGACTGTGTCAACCGTGAGAAAGCAGCCCAAACTGGCCTGAACCACACTAGCGATCTTGACAAGGGCACAGGAAGTGCACAGAGAGGTTTCACACAGTAGCTTACTGATAGGACCAGCTTCTTGCCTTGACAAATGCTTGGACCTGTGCTCCATGGATGGAAACCTGAGGCTGCATGCTTCTCTCTCTCACACACATACACACACACACACACACACACACACACACACACACACACACACACACAAACAATCCCAGCCAAAGTCTCCAAATTCACCCTAAATAGACTGGAGGTTTTCACATGTCTGTTCTGGAATAAGATAGACTTGACCTGTCTTGACTAGCTGCAAACTGGGCTCAGTTATGTGCCTGACAGAAATCTGCAGATTTTGGAACAGGGGCAGGGGTAAGGGGATACTAGGATATTCCCATGTGTGCTTTGCCCAAATACTGAAGAAAGTCAAAAAAGAAGAAGGCTCAAAAAATACTTGTCTCATTGAAGAAACTCCCTCCAACTTCTTGAGACTCGTGACCTCATCTTCATTACATCCCTAGCATTTCTTACCAACCCCAGGATTCAAAATCCCTACGAGCCCAGGGTAAGGCTAACAGCATGGGACATTTGTGTGGCTTCAACACTAGGCAGAGGCAAATTCTTACTGCATGCTCTGGCTTGTCCCTCAACATAAAGCAAAACTCTGTGTGACAAAGGTCATTAAGTAGTATTTTGTCTGGAGAACAATCTGGTGTTATTCCAGATAAAAAGGCCCTCATGACCCCCAACTTGCCAGCCCAACCCCTGCCCTCCCCCCCCCCTTGCACCCGAGAGTCAAGAAGGCTTAGACAGAAAAGAGCAAGGAGGCACCCATCACCTGGTGTCTGCCAATCTAGGGCTCTGCAAAGTAATACCAGGAACAGCCTCCCTATCTCTGCAAACCATGTGTCTTCTACGTCTGCCTTGCAGGCATTTTCTTATCATCCCACCTCATCAACCCAGTGCCTTCTACCCATAAATTCTGCCCTGTTTAGTAGAAAGTTCCGAAAAGTCAAGGGGGAGAGACTGGGGCAAACCCAAGCTTGGTCTGTGAAGGTCCCTGTGTCTCAAGGATCTCCTGCAGACCACACTTGGGAAAGCTCACACGGCAAGGCAGCCCATTCAGTAACATTATCGCTGTCTTTAGCCATGTTTGTGAATAGGGCTGTGTTTAGTCTAACACTGTATCTCGGCTCATTTTTGGACACTTTAAGTTGTGTTTGGGGAGGAGGGAGGCACGTACCAAAGTACCCTTGTGTCAGGGGACAATTCGCAGGAGTTAATTCTTTCCTTCTACTATGCAGACCCCGGAGACAGTGCTTACATCATCAGCCTTAGCAACAGGCACCTTTAACGCACTGAGTCTTCTAGTCAACCCTATACTGTGTGCTTATATAGGAAATATTAATAATAATTTAAGACCTCAGGTTTAAATTTGGCTTATTTGGGATTAACAGCCAAAGATAACATCTTGGGCTTCATTTTCCTTCTTTTATGTCATACACTTCTTTTTTATTGGCTTTAGAGACCCCAAGGCACAGGTCCCAGATTTCATGTAGAGAGCCCATTCTCTGCACACACTGGAGCCTGGTGTATCCACTGTGACATTCAGATATCCTGAGGCTGCAGGCTTTCCTGTGAGAACAACTGTGAAAGCACACACCAAGATGTATTGGAAGTCTCTAAACAATTTCTCTACATTTTAAATTTTTCTTTTTATGATGAGGTCTACTTGGGTGACATGGAGTGCACATGGAGGTCAAAGGACAGCTTGCAAGAGTCAGTTCTGTCTTTCTACCATATGGTTCTTGGGATCAAATCTAGGTTGCCAGGTTTGGCTATAAACCCCATTTCTAAACAACGCTTAAGCACTCACTCACCTTGGAAGAAGCAATCTAATGGATATCTAAAGCCTGGTTTCTCTCAGACTGGTGTGCTAGTTGAATGTCTCCGTGTACTTCCTCCACCCCTGGATGATACGTTCCTCTTGTGCAGGCTGTGACCTCAAACGGCTTTCTCAATTTCTCCAGTGCCTTAATCATCTCCTCAGGAAGGTGTAAGTTCCCAACTGAGTTATTGTGAGCAGTAAATGAGATAAAGCAAGTGGGGGTCAATTAGTGCCAGTTCTGACTAATTTGTGCCACCCTAATTATCATCTGATTTCCCTTTGGCCAAACTCATCTCAACATTATATAACACAGGAAATCTAAATTGTATTTATCCATTCCATAATTACATCTTTAATTATAAATTAAGTATGCACTTCAAGCAAAGACCAGAACAGAACATGGGAAATGAAGACAGAGGGTTAGAAGTCACGGGTTAGCAATTCACAATGTGCTCTTTATATAACACAAGCAAAGCAAACTCATGAGAGCTGGACTAGGTAAACTTCAGCATTGAAATACACATATTTTATGATCTCTGCAAAGAATAAAAGTATCTTTATTTCAACCTCTACCTTAGCTAGGGCACTATCATTGCTATATAACAAAACATAACAACTAAACCAAGCGTTGTGGAAGATGGGGAATCCAGACACAGTTCAACTTGGCTGGCCTCTCTGCTCCACTGCCAACAAGTAGGCTCTCACCTGGGGTTGGAAGACTAACTTCCAAGATGGCTGACTCCCATGGCAACAAGTGGGTAGCTGAGATATACCACAATTTTGGGAAGCAATCTGAATTTTTTTTTTCTTTTGGGACAGGGTCTCTCTACATATCTCTAGCTGTCCTGGAACTCACTATGTAGCCTAGGTTGGCCTCGAACTCACAGAGATCTGCCTGCCTTTGCCTCCCAAGTGGAATTAAAGGTGTGCACTACTACACCCTGCAGCCGTCCGAATTCTTTTACATTAATTACCTTTCCCATGGAGGACAGATCTGAGTGATAAGCAGAAGCTATTAGTGTCTTAAGGCCTGGACCTGGAGATTAGCTACTTCTGACAAGAACCATGTAGCAAAACAGTTAAGGGCACCTTAGGGAGTAACAGCCCAGGTTCCACAATTGTGGAGAGAGGGTCAAAGAATCCATAGTCATTTTCCAGCCATCAGTTATCCCTTCCTAACGCCAGTCTTGCATATTGGCACTATAGACAGGTGCTTCCCACTATGTCCTGCTGTCTGCTCGCCCTCTGTCCTTGTCCCCTCTCCCTCCTGTGTTTCTTATTCCTAAATCCCAGATCTTGGCCCACCCCTCACACCTGCTGGTACTCAGCTCTAGTGACAGTCTCAGGAGTTCCTCCATGTTTTTATGACTTCATGTTAATCAAGAGCCTTGGACTCTAGCAGACCTCAGTCAGATCCAATTTGCTTATTATTTAATAGGCCTTATTTTATGTCATTTAATATTGGATACTTGGGTCTTCAACTGAAATGAAAAAGATACCTGATAAGATTGTTAAGTTTCACAAAAACTTAAAGTTTGACAATATCAAATATTAGCCAAGGTGCAGATCGAAAACTTAATGCTCACAAGAGAAGCACCTGGTTTAGTCAATGTCTAAACTAAAACCAAAGACTATAAAATGTACAACTTTACCCTTGGGCAGAAACACCCAAGGAAACCTTT
The DNA here is from genome assembly GCA_028555095.1 of Dicrostonyx torquatus. Classification (NCBI taxonomy): domain Eukaryota; kingdom Metazoa; phylum Chordata; class Mammalia; order Rodentia; family Cricetidae; genus Dicrostonyx; species Dicrostonyx torquatus. Next base: position 584,863 of record JAQHUG010000170.1, on the reverse strand, counting down.
ACAAAAAGCTAACAAATGGGTTTTATCCCCTACACCACACCCCTAACAGAGTGCTAATAGAATTCCTCCTCCTCCTCCTCCTCTTCTTCCTCTTCCTCTTCCTCTTCCTCTTCCTCTTCCTCTTCCTCTTCCTCTTCCTCTTCCTCTTCTTCTTCTTCTTCTTCTTCTTCTTCTTCTTCTTCTTCTGAGATTGAACCTAGGGCCTTCCACATGCTAGGCAAGTGTTCTACCAACTATCTATGTCCTTGAACCAGAGAACTCTTTTCAATTGCCCAAAATTTGAAATCACCAAATGTTAATGAGAGCAGATAACAAATTGGTCATGAGTGGCCAGAGCTACACATATTAACAGGGATGTTTTCACTGTCATGTCAAGCAAAAAGGAAATAATGTGTATAAGACTATATAAAGTATAAGATCATTTAGTTATGGCCTAAAAATATGCAAAAGGAGGTTGTCCATTTTTAGGGATATGTATTTGCATGTGGTTAAAAACAGAAGAAACAGCCAAGTCCCGAACTCTCAAGCTGGGAAGTGTTCGTCATTTTATCATCTTACAACTGTGTAACTTCTAAAAATTATTTATTATTAGTGTGCGTGTATGTGTGTGCACATGTCATAGCACACGTGTGAAAAATGGAGGACAACTACATGGACTCGGCTCTCCCCTTCCTTGTTTACTTGTTTACTTGAGCTTCAGGGTTCAAACTCCATTCAAGCCCCTTCAGCCGCTGGGGTATCTTAGTGGCCCCAAAACTTTTAATGTTTTTAACTATGCAACTTTTTGAAAAAGAACACAAATCCCTCAGCTGAAATGCTGCCGGCTGTTTGGTGGCATTTTTGTTTGTTCCTCTCACGTACAGATTTCATTGCACTTTGCAACCCCATGCAGATCTGGATGAAATGCTGAGTAGCAAATTGTAAACACAGTCTTACAAAAATGGTAAAATAAATGTTTCTAGTTTGGGGACCAAATGTGCTCACTGTTTTGTTTAATTTCTCTGTCATTACTTGGTCAGGTTTTGCATTCGGGTGCTGGAGGCTGACCTAAGCTTCCTACTTTCTAAGCATGCGCTTCATGACTTAGTTAGACCCAAACCTGACTTATCTATTCTTTATACCTTTTTATGGATGAAACACTTGACAATAAGTTGGTAGTTTGCCTTTGGGGTTTTTGTTTTGCTCTGTTAGGTTTTGTTTTCTTGAGGCAGGGTCTCATTCTGTAGCCATGATGACCCAAGAACTCACAACAGTCCTCCTGGCTCATCTCCTGGGCTCCAAGATCACAGGCGTGAGCCAGCGCACCCATCTTCGGTATGTAGCACAATAACAGCACCTACTTATACTTGTATTTCCTGAATTCCCCACTCCATCCTTAAGATAGGGAACTGTGCTCCCACTTCCACATAGCTCAAACAGGCTTGAAATTGGGGTCATGAAAAGTACTTAAGGCCAATTACCTGGATTTGAACCAAGGGAGCTGCAATAAATGCTAAGAACGGTGCCCCTTTCTGAAGGTGGTAATCAAATGTGTAATTATGCCAGTGGTTACACACTAACAGTAGATGGGGTTTTGAAAGTGCTGGCTTGAAAGCAAGTCATACTAAAGTACATTCCTGCTTCCGCTTACCCAATCATACCCAATGGACTCTAACCAGAAGTCCTGGTATGCTCCAAGCTGCTTGTTTTTAGGATTCTCAGCCCTGCAAGAATGTTGAGTTTCCACTAGAGATTTAAACATTTTGACACCCAGGCTTTACCTATGTGGAATCACAGGATTCCTGGAAGAGATCTATGTCCAAGGTCAAGGTGGGCCAATGCAAAGACTGGGCTGAGAATCACTGGACCATTCTGTCCTGTCCTTCCGGGAGAATGAAGGCCCTAAATAAAGGATGCTAACTGTGAGCTCTTATTGCTTGAAGTTTATACAACTCAGGTTAATCAAGGATTCAGACACCCTAAAGAGACTTAGGAGTGTCACAGAGAAGCCCAGAGGTTGACACCTGTGTTTCTGCTCTCCCCATGATCCTCAGTAGAACTTCAAATCCTCCAGACAAGAAAACCACATCTCAGGACAGAGTGTGAGCAAGAAGAGGCAGCTATTCTTTACAGTGAATGAGAAAAACGGGAATCCAATCACGAAGTCTCCTTAGGGATTAGTGATCCATGCGCGATCTGCCCCCAGATAGTGCTGGGACAGGATGGTCACATGATGATGCCCGAGTATCACCCTTCAGGTAATGCATTCCTGGGAGCAAGAAAGACACTGGAAAGGGGAGTTCCAGCAGGTACCACCTGAGTGGTCTGGGGAGTCATGGCAGCTCAGCTTCAAGTCCAGCTTCCCCACTGACCCCGCACCCCCCACCCCCGCCCTCGCTCTGCTGAGGTCTTGAGAATTTTTCAGGAAAGTTTGCCAGTGGCCATGGATTTGCTCTGCCCCTAGAGGACTTTGAAGACACTGGAGAAAGGAAGTGGAACTTCCTCCGTCTCTGTTTCCTTTTCCAAAAAGGTAACCTTGCAATTCTTCACTGAGCAGTTTCTTCTCGCTGCTCTGTTCCCCTTTGGCCCTCACAGAACCGGCTGGTCCTCAAAGCGCTTGCCCTCACCAGCGCTAGCACTCTGTTTTAGAGACCCCCGTCCACAAAACTCACCCATACAACTCTTCCACAAAAGGTTCCCCTGTTGGTAACTCCATCACCTCCCTCCCCCTTCTGCCTTCTTTTTGCTGCCTCGCTGATACCTTGGAGTCCTCCTTGCTGTCTCAGGCACCCAGTCAGCACTTTACAGCTACTTAACAACTAAAAATCAAAGACTGGATTCTCTGTGGAAAAAAATCTATTATGGGGGCAGGGGCAGAGCGACACAGTGGGTGAAGTGTTCCTGTGCAATGAAGGGGACCAGAGTTCAGATCCCCCACACCCAAGAGAATGTCAGGTAGGTATAGAAGCCCCCCTGTGATTCCAGCACCCCAAGGTGAAGATAGGGGATCCCTGGAGCAAGCTGGCTAACAAAACTAGACAAAAATTGTAACATGAGGGCCTGCTTGTGGGGGTTTCTGTCCTGCCCAGTTCCCATAGTCGTTAGGTCCCAAAGAATCACACAGAGGTCTACAAAAGTTATAAAACTGATTGGTCCATTAGCTCAGGCTTCTTGTTAACTCTTGTAACTTATATTAACCCATTATTCTTATCTATGTTAGCCACATGGCTCAATACCTTTTTCAGCAGGGCAGGTCACATCCTGCTTCTTCCATGATTTGGGCAGGAGTGCTGAGGGAGCTTCCTGCTTCCCAGAATTCTCCTGTTCTCATAGCCCCACCTCTACTTCCTGTCTGGTTTTCGCACCTATACTTCTTGCCTGGCTAATGGCCAATCAGTGTTTATTTAAAACATGATTGACAGAATACAGACAATTCTCCCACACCAAAAAATGACAAGCTTTGTGTTGAACTGAGAGAAGCCGCTTCAATGAATAAGGTGGAAAAAAAAACAAAACAACAAAAAAAAAAAACCCATGATTTCTGTCTCCTGACTGGATCCTGAGGCAACCTGGTACCAGGAGTGGGATGTGTACCCACTCTCTGCAATCCACATACACCTGACTAGTTCCTGCTCATCAGGACTCAGTGGTGCAATCAAACTTGCCGTTACCAACTGCTGACTTTTGGCTCTGGAGATGGCAACCACATGCTGAAGACAGAACCAGACAGAAAGAGCCTGTCTTTGCACCCTGATTGCCCTAGAACTGTTCTGACAGACTGGGATTTTTTTTGCAGTGGGGAGAGAGGTTTCATGTCATTCACAGCTCAGCCTAAACTGAAGCTCTTAGCTCAGACTTCAGATGAAGTTACCAGAGTTCAGAAAAACTACTCATCACATCACACACTTGAGATAAGATGCATGGAGAAGCGGGGCCAAGGAGACCTTGTCAGGAAAGTGGCGGGCACGAGCTCATAGTCTCAGTAATTGGGAAACTGAGTGAGACCTAGGGATGCCACAGATCAGCCCGAGCTACACAGCAAAATTTAGGAAAGAGGAAGAGGAAAACAGGAAGGGGGCTGCAAAAAAAGGCTGTTTCGGGTGAGGGAGAAGGGGCAGAGCCCTCTAGGCTCACCCTCTGGGCCCTGCAGCGACACTCCTCTGACAGGCAGTCTTTGCACTGTTTGTGGCAGTTCACATCACAAGATCTGCAATTGAGGCCCTGCTTGTAGATGCCCAGAATCTGCAATACAGGAGGAAACCATCGGGCCTTCAGCTTCTCCCTGCCTCGCCCAGGCAGGCGCAGCTCCCGGCCACCAGAGATCCGAGAAGAGGAGGTGCAGGCAGTGGAGGATGGAGGGTTTGACATCCACTTATAAGATGCTGCAATTATCAAGGACTCATTCCTGCTCTGGAGAAATGACTTGGAGCAGAGCAGGGAGCCTGAGGTTCTGGGGCAGGAGGCTGGGCTGAGGGTGGGGGTTGAGGGTGGCATACACTGAGGTCAGGGCCAGGGCTGGTGTCCCTAAAGTTGTACAGGATCTTGTGAATATTTGTATTTTCCAGATGGAATAAAAAGGCCTGAATAATTAAAAAAAAAAAAAAGACTGTTTCGAGACCAGCATCAGTTACTAAGCATGTCAGAGGGCTGAGGTCAGGTATTGCACAGATCACATGCATTATTTTATTTAATCCTCATGAAAATCCTGGGGCATCAGTGTTATCGTCATTGCCAACCTCTAGATGAGCAACCGGCGCCTAGACAGACAAACCAGCCTCCCAGGCCACCCAATAGGAAGGAGTAGAGCTGTGAACCTGAGCCCAGACAGGTCAGGTCCCAAAGCCTGGGCTGCATAGGCGAGACATCATCCCACTGGCAGTGAGATCTCTGCTCCCACGGGAAGCTTGGAGTGCAAAGCCTCTGTGATCAATGGTGATTCTCTGTGGGAAGAGCTAGACCCATCTAAAGGAGAAGCCAGATTCTAAGCACAAGTGCTACTTAGCCAGCCTCTGTTCCCGTGCTGGTGTATTCTCAGAAGGTCGGTGAGGCTGAACACACCGAGGTCAATGGAGAGCTTGCCAGGAGCCAAGATGTCAGGTAAAAGAAAATTACCTTCGCTCAGGATCAATAAAACACATGTGAGACCCAGCAAAGGACTGTTCAGCTAATGGGCCGTATCGATTAATATTCCCAGGAGCTGGCTCCCCAAACATTTTAATAGAAATTAAGTTTAATAGAGGCTCTTAGAACAAGCCAGAAGTTGATGGGTACATGTTTTCAGGCTGGAGAACATTCTCCAGTGGTTCTTCACACAGTCTGGGCTCCCTCCAGGAACCCAGTTTAGTTTAGTCCTTCACACTAAACTACAAAGTACTAGTTCACGTGAGGAACTGAGCTGGGAATCCAGCTGCCAGCCGTTATTGTGCAAAGCAGGACACAGTGAGTTGAAAATTATACTTTTCCAATTAGCACAGTGGGAAACACTGTGAAGCATTCAGCTCCAGCCTGCAATTAGAGAACATTTGCTTCCAGAAATAGAAAGACTGGAAGTGGAGACCTGCTATCTAGGTCTTCAGCAATAGCATCCCAGGCAGGGAGACCTGCTACCGTTGCCCAGCAGAGAACCGTCTTCTGCACTGCACCACAGTGTGCTCAGCAGAGACCAAGCCCCCAGCATCCTTCCCTGCGATCACAATAGCCCAGCCTCCAGGGCAAGTACTGCTGGTGAGCAGCCCGGGTTTCATCTTAGTCCTCAAGTACACTCCATCACAAAAGTAGGTTTGGGAGTAGCATCTTCACCTTCTCCACTGATGTCCAACCACCTGACCCTTCTCAACCCTCTGAATTTTATCATCTCTCAGAGGAAACAGTAAAAGTTGAGGAGATGACAACCAGATGGCTCAGTGGGCAAAGAGCCTGCTGCACCAGCAGGAGGACCTGAGTTCAAAACCCCCAGCATCCACGTACAAGCCAAGCATGGCAGCGCATGTCTGGGACACCAGCCACTGGGAGGCAGACACAGGCAAATTCCCTGGAGCTTGCTGGCCAGCCTCACAGAAACAACAAACTTCAGGTTCTGAGAGACCCTGAAAAAAAGTTGGGGGCAACAGAGGTGGACACTTATGGATCTCTGACTTCCATATACGCATGCGTGTGCAAGCATACACATGCACAAATCAATCAAAAAGAAAACAAGAAACAACAGAACTTAGCTTTCGTGGTCTAGGCGAAGATTGGGGCAATAGAAACTATTTCACGCTGTGGGGAATGAATTCGCTGACCTTATCAAGAAAGTTAGAGCACTAAACCCGATTTTAGTGAAAGCAAAGGGAGAGCGTAGGTAATTAAGATGTGTGCAAACATCATACATTACAGAAGAGGAAGGATCAGTGGAGCAGGCCCTCTGTACCATGAGGTTTTACAGGGCACATCAGAGCACTTACTGAGCAAGTTTTGACACGCTACCTTTGCTCTGCAAGCAGCTTTATACTGCCTGAAGGTGAAGGAGTGAGGCAGAGGAGGGCAAATGCTTTCATTTGCTGCCAAGCAGGTAATAAAGACTGAAAGGCCGTCTTGGCCCAGTGTGACCCAGCTTGCAACACTTAAGGCACCTTGCAACTAAGCACTGGCAGGATTGCGCAGTGTTCGTCTATTACGATAGGAGGCTTATCGGTGATTTGAGATTGACATTCAGTCTAGGAATGAAGCCATCTGACTTCTAGACGCCAAGGGGGCTTACCGAGAATAAACAGCTCAGGGATGGGGGAGGAGGACAGGAGGCGTTTGGGGGCGAGTTAACTAAAACTAAGGATGTTTGGGAAGCCTTATGCAAACCCAGTACTTTGTATGCTCTTTTAAAATATAGTTTAAAAATATCATTAATATTATTTTGGTTCAAAAAAAGGATTTTTCTGTGTAGACCTGGCTGTCCTGGAACTTGCTCTGTAGAACAGGTTGGCTTGGAATGCAGAGATCTGCCTGCTTCTGCCTCCCAAGTGCTGGGATTAAAGGTGTATGCCATCACCTCCTCGCCTTAAAATAATATTTTAATTGGAACAATTACATCACATCCCCCCAACTCCTCCTATTACCCCCCAACTCTCAAGTTGATTGCCTCTTTTTTTAAATGTGTGGGTGTTTGTACATACAGAAATATATAAATACAACCTGCTGAGTCCATTTCTGTTGTTTGTGTGTATATGATTTCAGGACAAATCACTCTTAGATAAGACAACTGATAATGGGATCTCATACCTGGGAGAGTCTAATCTTCCTTCTCCCAGCAGCCATAGTTGCCTAGAGTTCTTTGTCTAAGGGTGGGACCCTGCGAAGTTTCCCCCTTTCCTCCTTAACATAGCCACTGATAATTCCATTGTTCTGGTCTTGTCTATGCAGCCACTTCTAGGGAAGACTATGTCACAACAGACTTCCTGGAATTCTGGCTCTTACCATCTTTCTGCCTCCTCTTCTGGAATGTTTCCTGAGCCGTAGGCGCAGTAATGTGCATGTATTATTCATTGGGGCTGCGATCCTCACAATCTATTGATCTCTGCATGTGCCCAGTTGTGGTTTTTGTTATGGTTGCTATTTTCTGTAAAAAGTGGCTTCTTTGATGAGGAACGATAGCTACAGTTCTCTGTGGGTATGGGGCAAGATTTAGAATGGGAATTATGCTGATCTGGCAAAGTAGGGGTAGTAGATTTTCTTCTAAGGTCCCTGACCTCGCCAAGACGCTGGCTAGGTATAATTTTTTTATAAGGAGGTTGAATGGAGACACCATGCATGGATGATGAATAATGCTACTCCCACAAGCCAATCATGGCTTATTAAACAAAAAATCCAGAGCCATGCTCAGGATACCTCCCTAGGAGTTGTTGGTCGTAGAGATCACAGCGGTCTCCAAGAAGTACAAACCATTGCCATTGCTCTACTTTGGCTGTAGGACACCAAGCTGGAACTGACCTGGAAATGTCCTTCTTACTGTGTCAGAAGGTGCTACACAGGCCACTGGCAAAGTCATGAGTCGTCTTCCACAGTTGGATCCTGGATGCGACAATACTAACCTACCAGGCAAGACGTGCCTATTGGTGCGACAGTGGGATGAAGATTATGGGAATTTGTCACCAACCACTTTCTGCTCGAGGACCACTTTACAGGAGGGAGAATTGAGGCCTGGTACTATAAACCTCCCCAAGAGCCCATGGCCCGAGAGATCCTTTAATTCCAGCACTTGGGAAGCAGGTGGTTCTCTGTGAGTTTGAGGCCAGCCTGGTCTACAAGGTCAGTTCCAGGACATCCAGAGCTGTTACATAGAGGAAATCCTATCTCGGGGAAAAAAAAAAAATCAGGGTGTTTTTTTTTTTTTTTTAAAAAAAGAAGACATGAAAATAGCAGGAGGGTATGTTATAAAGAGGGTCTACAGACAGGGTAGGAGGGGGAGAGGAGAAGGAAAGGGGGTGTACACAAATGTGTCCAAACACATTATAAACATGAATGAAGTCAAAGAATACTTTTTTTTTTTTTTGGTTTTTCGAGACATGGTTTCTCTGTGGCTTTGGAGTTTGTCCTGAAACTAGCTCTTGTAGACCAGGCTGGCCTTGACCTCACAGAGATCCGCCCGCCTCTGCCTCCCAAGTGCTGGGATTAAAGGCATGCGCCATCACCGCCCGGCTAAAGAATACATATTTTTAAAAAGAGCTTCCTTTTTCAAGAAGACTCCACGGCTGAGCATGTTAACATATATGAGCATGGACAAAACTCTTTAAAAGGTATGCAAGCTTTTGACGGCGCTTTCCTGAGGGTAGTGAGTCTGAGAAGCGGAATGGTGAGGCTGTCTCATTCTTTCCCACACCTAATTGTTAAAATGCTTTTTATGTAAAAGTCAGGACATTTTTCCACCTTGTGCATGTGTGTGTGGTATATGTATGTTTGGGGGGAGAGTTGCTCACCTGTGTGTGCGCATGTTGAGGTCAGAGCTCAACTTCAGACTCTTCCTTTATTGCTCTCTGACTTACATTTTTGAGACAGGTCCTCACTAAACCCTGAGCTATTTTTTTAGACTGGCTGCCAGCAAAACCCTCAAAACAAGACCCTCAGATCTACCTGTCTCTGCCCGTCAGCACTAGAATTACAAGCACACGCCAGCATATCCAATGTTTTTAATTTAATATTGACTAATTTCATGGGGATAAGATACACAGATGCCATGGTGCACATGTGGAGGACTCAGCATGACTTATGGAAATTGGTACTCTTCTATCACATGGGTCCCAGGCATCAGGGTGTCAAACTCAGATCATCAGGATTAGCCACAGATGCTCTTATCTGACAAGCCATCTTGCCAGCTTTTTTAACTCCTTAAAAAAGATTTTTAATATTTTTTATTCATTACGTGTGCGTGTGTGTGTGTGTGTGTGTGTGTGTGTGTGAGAGAGAGAGAGAGAGAGAGGTTGTGTATATGGGTGCATGTGGGAGAGAGAGAGAGGTTGTGTATATGGGTGCATGTGGCGATCAGAGGACAACTTTGTGGAACTGGCTTTCTCCATTCACTTTTATGTGGGCCCTGAGTACCGAACTAGGGTCTACCGGCTTACCTGGTAAATACCTTACCATGCTAAGCCTTCTTGCCTGCCCATGATCAAACAAGAATAATTCCTCCCCTCTTGAAACTGAAAAACTTCTGTAAAGCAAAGGACACGATCAACAAGACACAACGACAGCCTACAGAATGGAAAAAGATCTTCACTAACCCCACATCAGACAGAGGGCTGATCTCCAAAATATACGAAGAACTCAAGAAATTGGACACAAAAAGATCACATAATGCAATTTAAAAAAAATGGAGTACAGACCTAAACA
>JAQHUG010000170.1:556334-574693 GCA_028555095.1 Dicrostonyx torquatus | reverse complement strand
TTTGACTCCTGAGGTTATGCAGTGCCACAACGAATGTTCTCGCTCATTTCTGCCATGGTACTTTTAACTTACTCCCAACCTCAGCTAAACAATTTGCAAGATCTCTAGATGTAACATCAAAGGGTTATCTAAGAGAGGCTTTAAGAATTGAAATAATGCCAGGTGTTGGTAGTGCAAGCCTTTAGTCCCAGCACTCAGGAGGCAGAGGCAAGTGGTTCTCAGTGAGTTGGAGGCCAGTCTGATAAACAGAGAAATCCTATCTTAGAAAAAATTGAAGTAATGTTGTGTCTGTAAGGCTGGACTCATGAGTTGTGTCTAATAGCAAAAGCAATGTTCATTCAAGCCCCAAACAGGCCTGGAGCACAGTCCAATAGCAGTGGAAGTTGACCTAGTGTTTCTACTTCAGGAAGGAGGCAATACAACTTTGTCATCTGTGAGTGCAGTAACAGGTATACAAACCCAGTCATCAGCAGACTTTGGAAGCGGAGCTGGACCACTGATCATGAATAGCTGCTATTTTCTAAATGTGATTTGTAGACTCAAGAGCCAGCGCCGAAGTTTGCACTTTACGCAATGACTCACACATCAGTGACTGACATGTGAACCAGGTTGTTGACCAGTGTTACCTAAACCACAGCAACCGGAATCCACAACAGCCAAACAGAGCAAAGGCTGCTTATGCTAAGAGGGAGGTCATACTATGTGTGCTACGTGTGACCACTCCTCACTGAGCCCGGAACTTGGGGCAGTTGGACTTTCACCCTTCTCAGTTTTCTTTGGGGTCCCCAACAGCTCAACTAGAACCCCCCTACATCTGGTTTCTTCAACCTCAGCAGAGCTGTAGAATGTTCATGGCAACATCTCTGGTCAGTAGCATCTACTAACTTTAACAGTCAAACATGTCTATTTTTATGTGTGGAGACGGGAAAATCACCCCAGTTGAGAACCACTAGGGCTGACAACCAGATTTCTCCCTACACAACTGGTCAAAAAAGAAAAGGGATAACTTTTAATATGTTTATGCAGCAGTAAATACCAAAACAAACAAGACAACTTAGAAGTAGTTTCCTCAGGAAAAGCAAATGGAAGCAATGGACCTGTCTTTTACTAAAAATCTTACTACTGACTCTAATATACACATGACTTTAATTTTTAAGAAAAGGCAACATCTATATCCCAAAATAGGCCAGGGTTCTTACTAGCACGTGTCCCTACCTACAGTCGCCATTAATAGAGAAGAAAATGCAAACTCCTGTCACCTCCCATCTCTAGGGATCCCTCCTCCTACTTGGTCTGAGTACATCTTCTATGCTAGAAGGAAAGTTGGGAATGGCACTGCTCTATGTGCTCACAATGCGGAAGGCCTTGGGCTTTCGTGCCACGGAAGGGTCAAGTATACAGTCCAGGCCCAGCTCTCAGCATGCCTTTTGGAGCCACCTAAAAATAGCTTGGAGGGGGGAAAAAGTTGTTTTCCTTTTTTTTTAATGAATGCCAGGTTAATCTTAATTTTTTTTAATTGTGTAGGGAGGCCAGAGGCTTTGGATTCTTTAGAGGGGGCAGATGAGAGAAAGGGAAGGAGGAAGGGAGGGGAGAGAAAGAAAAATAGTAGGATTTAAAAAAAAATAAATATAATTTAACTTGGAATGAAATAAAAAGCAAGAGATAGCACTATTGGGAATATTATGAGGGAACGGGGCAGTCCTTCCCATTGTACTCTATCATACTGCCAGCCCGAGCCTCAAGCTAATGTCCACTCTCTGCCAAACCTCACCAAGCACTGAAGTGTTCCAAATTAACCTGCCACAATGTTCACAAGGACTAAGTATCAAAAGCTCAGTGCCTGATGGCAAGTGGGAACATATTTACTCAGAATTCTCCAGGGAAACTGACAAGATAGAAAGGCAGATAGCTCTTGGGCAGAGCCTTCTCCTGGTTTAGTCATGGATTTTATTAAAATATTCTATAATTATCCAGGCTAGACACCATCAACTTAGTTTACAACGAAATATATTTTTCATTAATTGTTCTGATGAAGAGCAAAACCCACCATAGCAAGGTTAAAGAACCCCAAACTTTTTTCTCTGCAGTGCCAAAGATTAAACCTGGGGCCTGGTGTGGCAGGTGAGTACTCTACCTGAGCTCTATCTTCAGGCCTACAAGCAAGAATTCTTAGGTGAAGCTGAATCCCATACAACTTCATTTCAGCTTCTCTGTCACTGCAAAGCTAGAGATAATCTATGTGCAGACCTGCCTGAGGCCTGGGCCGCACAACTGCCACACAACAGACTGCTACATGGAGCAACATCATTCAGGGGATCACAGAAAATGAAGAGCAGGGGGCTTGAACTTGGAGAGCACCCTCACTCGGAGAAGTGCACTCACCTTCCTAAGGTCATGATGTTGAATGATCAGGACTCTGAAGACTCAATTGAAACAAAAACCACAAGAACAAATTTTCTAAAAACTGTAAGCTTTTTATTCAGTTAGAGGTAGACAGATGAACATGGAAGGCTGTCCCATTGAATTTGCCCAGAGTTCACACCCCACTTCATTCACCCATCCCACACTGCCAAAAATCTCAAAAGGAAGAATCACAACCGCCAGGAGGCTTTGTCTTCATACTTCTTAGCAACATGTCCATGAGCTGCTTGCAAAAAAGTTCCTATAAACTTTTATTTTCATTGTGCCAAAGTTTCTTGGTCCTCTAATAAGTTCCCTCATATGTCAACAGAACCTGCTACGACCAACAGGGGGCAGAGTGCCGTGACTATTTCTATGAGAGACTACGAGGGAAGCTTCAGTTACATGTTTGTTAAATCCCTGTGCATGTTGGGGAAGAAGCTGGTGAGGCCAACAAAGCAGAATACATGCCATTAAATGGCTCTGCCTGGCTGTTTAAAAAGAACCCACATAAGTTATCTTACAGACAACATTAAAATATAATGGAATTGATGCCTGATACAAAAAGTAGAGAAATATGTACAGGAATTCATAGCCCAGAAGAAAAGGGACCTTAGGATAAACTGATGGAAACCCAGCTATTTTACATAGCTAATTTTGAGACAAGTCATATTTAGCACAAAAGCAATTATAGTGTAAATTACACTTCCCTCCCATGGCTCCCAAACTTTATAACCCTAGTCTGTCTTCAGCAACACTGTGAGCATTCTTCTAGGAACAGGAATGTGTGTGGTGGTCCCAGATGCTGACATAAATTTTGACCCCAGCTTCACACTTTCAGGATCATGTATTTGAATATTGCCATGATAGCAGCACTGATAACCCCAGAAATGGGGACCGTGACAAACCAGGCCATAAAAATGTTGCGGAACAGTCTCCAGTCGACAGCCTTCTTGGATCGAAGCCAGCCGACAGACACAACAGAGCCCACCTGGGAGACACATAGACCAGACAAGTTATCTAATTATTCATGGGAAGACAAAGGCAATAAAAATATTCAACTATCAAATCTGTGCTAAATGTCCTAAAACACAAGACTCCTTTTCTCTGCCCTTTGTAAATTCAAATTCTGATTTCCTAACCATTGTTCTAGAGAGTGGCTGGTACGTGACACGACAGACAGCTTAGCAGAAAGAGTGCTGTGGCAGCCCCAGGCTGGACCAGCTTCAGTTCTTTTAACAAAGTCAGTTTCTCTTTATTGTATAATTATGTTATGATCACCAAAAAACTCCTTAAAAGTTCAATTAGTTTCTTAGCACTACAGGCCTGAAAGGCCCTGAATATATGTTTTCACCAGAAGACTGCCCTTATGACAAGTATCACAAACTTGTTAAACCAGCATATTGACTACCCCAGGAGACAGGAACCCATCCAGACTAGATGACCAGATTATTAGCACACACTCACACTACAGACTGGCTTCCCGATGGAAGAAGAACACAGAGGTGCTAAGTAAAAATGAAGCTCAACACACAAACTAATTGGCCAGGAATCACAGCTAGCTCCACCAAGAGAACGGAAATGACTGCAAGCAGATGAACTGCAGAATGTCAGCTTTTATCCACAAGGCCCTGTCTAAGCTTGTCAATTAAGACTTCAACTGCACAAAACTTTCTAAATCAAAGAAAAGAAGTAAAGCCATGCATATGACCAGGACTAGGACAACTTGAGGGGTTCATTCCATTCCACTTACTTTACAGTGTGTCGTGCTGATGGGAAGGCCAATGTTTGATGCGATGACCACAGTGAGGGCAGATGCCAGTTCAATACTGAAGCCACTGTTTACAAAAAAGATGCTTGTCAACATCTTAGGTTTTCTGAAAAGTCAACACTACCAAGTAATCTAATCTACACTGCGACAAAACCTGACATTTCTCCTCTAACCCTTGAAACCTACTTAAAGAGGACCAATGCTCTAACACCTGAGGATTAAGTACTTCTGGAATTTCATTATTTAAAAAGCTGGGACATGCCAAGCACGGAGGCATATGCCTTTTAATCTTCACAAGCAGAAGGCAGAGAAAGATAAATTTCTGAGTTCAAGGTCATCTTGGTCTACACAATAAATTCCAGGCCAGTCAAGACTACAGAGAGACCTGTTTTAAAAAGTAAACAACAACAACAAAAAAGAATTCGGACTTTTATTCTGAAGAAAACCTAAGGTTTTAGCTCCCGAATAAAAGCCATATATATAATTTATGCCAGTACATCTTTCTCAGAAAATTCAATTATGTGATCACTAGAGCTGAGCAGACTGAAAAGAAATGTTTACTAGCCAGACAGTAAGTGAAGTAGAAATGTTCAGATCAGCTGGGGACAGCAGTGACTGTGGTACACTCCACAGCTTGCATCTCTGGGGACAGCAGCAACTGTACACTCCATAGCACGCTTGAGCTCTGTGCTGAGGCAGGCCCCACCACTCACCTGGAGGGTGTGATTGGAGTCAGGTCCTTCCCCATTGTCTGGATAACTCTTCTTCCCCAAACCCACAGCCCTATGCAGATGCCAACACCACCATAAAGCAGAAGCCATATCGGTGTTGCCACTTTCGCAGATACATCATTCGTTTCATAAATAAGGTACAAGGCAACCAGAGGACCGATGGCATTGCTAGAAGGAAAAGGAGAACACTTTTTGTCAAGACCCAATCTCTTAATAACTGATGGACTAAACTGTCTATACCCAGCTTTTCAGCTCATTTAGAAGCCCAACGCATGACAAGAAAACCAAGGCTGCGGTGACAGAAGGGTGACAGCTGGTAGTGCCGTCTCTATGCAGCTTAAAGCCTCCAGAACCCAGTGAGGTTCACAGGCCACGGAAACAAGTCTTGACAACCTTAAGTCCACTCCTCGGGGCAGTCAGTGATTCTAAGTTTTTCATCACTGATGTCACAATTTACCAAAGACTCAGTTCCCACCCAGAGAGATATTTTATCTTGAACAAAAATAAGGTTAAGAACATTGTTATAATCTGAACGAACTTCCCTTCTGCTTTATTAACCACCACCTCATCCTGTCTAGATTATTCAGTGTCCCCCGGGAGGTAGAGCACTGTACACAGGAGGGTGAGCAGACTGCTTAAAAAGAGTAAGCAACACTGAGTCATGTGGACTGACCTGACGTCATTACCACCATGGGCAAATGACCCAAAGCAGGCTGTAAGAATCTGCAGAAACTGGAAGAGGAGGGAGACTTCAGGCTTATCCTGGTCATACCATTCTTCAAGAGAGCCACTACTCCCTTTTCTGTCACCCAGACCCATCTCGGCCTTAACATTCATGTCCATCTCAGACTCAGAGTGAAGGTCAGACACAGCATTGCAGTAACTGGTGTAACTGTCCATTCGAATCCGCTTCTTGGTATCTGCATTAGGCCATGTCAATGTCTCCGTTTCTTCTCCCTTCTGTTCACCTTCTTTGGCACGGAAGGAATCCAGGGGCATGCCACATATTGCCATGGTGTAGGAAGTGTAGCTGTTGTTGCGCCTCAAGGGCTTGTCCCCGGAGTCCCCCATGCAGTCTCCCACCTTGGCCAGATGTAATTTATGGAGCAGCTCTTTGTACAAGCCAGAATCTTTGTGCACAGTGTGATACTGATAGTGGCCACTGGAGTTGATCTGGTTGCTGACAGTTTGGCTGAACTGAACAAGGTTCCCATTAGGCAACTGCACTGCACCTAGCCAAGAGCAAAAATGGAACACTCAATGCCAAGTGCATCAGTCCAGAATAGCAGCCTCTCCACAACCACGACATCAGGAAACCGCGGAAAGTTAACTCACCATTGATGGTACCATCTATGCTGGTCTCCTCCTTCAAGTCCATGGGAAGTCGCTCTCGCTCTGGAGCTTCCTCCAGGTCCCCAAGTTTGAAGGACACTGTTCTCTCCTCCACCACAGCCCGGAGAGGCCCGGTGGCACATGGCAGCTCAGACACAGGATTCCCGTTCTCAACATCCCCAAGAGACATCTTTGTTTCTTCATGGTCCTCTTTCAAGTTGTTCTTCTTTTCCATTAAGGGACTTTCAGAGGGACTAGATTTTATTTCTCCTAGGAAATAAAGGGAATTTTTGTTTTGACTATACTCCTTTGTTCCACATCCCTTTCTATCCACCCCTGAAACTCATCTCAAAATAATAGGCAAGTAAATTCTAGTTAAAAATTTAAGCTAACGTTCCTACCCTCTTTATTATGTCAGGAATTCATCCTTCCCTAGGGACAAGTCAGCCACACACCACACCCTTTACTGGGAGAAAGGGTGGCAAACTGCTGTAAATGGCCAGAGAGTAAATATTTTAGGGTTCTGGTTCATTTCTTGGTTTTTATAATTTACAAGTGTAAAACCCTTCTTAGCTCTCAGTTATAAAAGGGAGTTCAAGGCAGTTGACCGGCTAGGCTAGACTTCCCTTAAGGAATCTCCTAACTGTCAGGTCAAGAGTACAGACAACTAAGCTGTAATAGTCATGCCTAAACACTTCCACACCCCGGCAGCCAGGCAGTGTTTCTGCCTATCAGGCTGGTGCTCAGCACGTTCGCCAACTGGCTCAGACATCTCACACAAGTACAACATTAAAGTAAGATTTGTCTCTCCTCCTTCCAGACTGAGGAAAAAAAAGAGGTCAGAGTCCTGGAAGCCTCATCCCCACTGTGCATGCGGCACAGCAGACAAGCACAGCTCTGGGCAGCTCCTTGGTTCAGCTGCAATGACGCAGCATTCTAACGCCACTGCAGTCTACGCATCCTGCACTGCTGTGATTGGCAAACTAACTTTCCACACACTGAAAGGACAGAATCGGGCTCTTCTATAACTTAGCCACTAAGAAAACAAAGACCAGTAAGACTAGTACCAATCAAAACTTCCTCAGTATTTAATGAGACCACAAAAACATTCTGTAATGACCTAAGAGATTACTTATACCTAAATCTGTTTACTTCTGCATGTGTTATGGCTCCAGCACAAGGACTATGTGCATGGTTTTGTCTGCATTATGCAGTGGATATTGCTACACACACTGCAACACATACATCTAAGCTGACTATACAGAGACAGCTGAGGCAAATGCTTTCTCTACCAAAACTATTGTGTACCTACCTTTACTCACATATTCTTAATGGCTAGGTCTCAGGCCACTTTTAGTCCATTTAAAACCCCTATGTTGTCAGTCTGTCCAGATAGTGAACTCTTACAGATGAGAGAGGGAGGTAGAGGAGGAGGCCGGAAAGGGTAGGGTGGAGGGAGAACACTACTAAACGGTATTACTTACGTTCAATTTTTCTCTTCATCCTGGGACATACAAAGAACCAGACGAAAAGGGCACTGAAAACTGCACATCCCACCGAGATGAGGATGGTACCCCACAGAGGAAGTTTGTCAAAGCCCAGCACTACGAGATAAAATGGTGCATCTTGAAAACCCCAGGGCAACAGCCCCCTGCAACGACGTGTAAACCCTCCTGAGGGAAGGAGGGCTTCCACAAGCTAGCCCATCACCCTTGACAGCTGCTGCCACTCCAAAGTTTCATGAGGTTAGTGGCTATACACACCATGGAAAAAACCCCAATGATCAGCTTATACCCACAGCAACCAGGCCCACTGAACACTTGCTGGACGCGTGTACTGTGCTTCTTCATGCTCTTGGCCCCACAGATGTAAGTCACTACAACCTGAAGCTAAAACCAACCACAGTATCCCTTTTTCCACCCAGTTTCTCATTCTAACTGCCACACACTACACTTACACGTGACTTATTTTAACACAAAGTGTCGTGCTGACACAACTATGGGAAGTTATCACATTCACTGGAGCAGGCAGCCTTCAGAGGAACTGTCTGCAAAAGTATCATCAAGCTAACAGAAGACAGGGCTGTTGACTGTAGGAATACGACCATTTAAATAGGTGGTAGCTCACTAACAAGCCACTGAGAGACTTGTTCTCCAGTATTTTCCCCTTGGATCTCAGATCAGCAGTGCTGGGTAGTATCAGGTTACCACTGGCATAGGCACCTGGGGCTGCCGGTCTGCACTAAAGTCGAAACCACTTCACATTATTGAAACCTGGGGCACCATTGCGTGCTTGTCCTTCCCGCAGCAACTGAGTACTTGCACTTGGTTCACGTGATTCTGCTTATTGCATATTAAGTCACTTATAAAATGGAAACATTATTGTTCCATTAAAACCTTTTAAGCCAGGGTTGTAGCTCAGCCTAGCTTGCATAATGCCCTAGAGCCAATCCCCAGCACTGTAAGAGACAAAATACTAAGAACTAGCCTTTAAGAATTGGACATACACTGAGATCCTTCAGAACTGAAGCTCTGTGGTAACTACAGGTCTTTAAGTTCTGCTTTCAATTGTGACCATGCAGATAAGTCACACAAAGTAAAATACAAATGAGGTTTCATCAGTCTCTATCACAATTTAAAATCACATTCCAAGCCACAGGGAATAAAAGGACTGGCTTTCCTTACACATGATCCATAAAGGACAAAACAAAAGCAGTAAAGCTCTTGCATCAAAGCCAGTCCTGCCATAAAATCTATCTCTTTATTGACATTTCAAGAACAAAAATGTTAGAAATATTCTGCTAGCTGTTTGTTTTGCTCAGTGACTTACTACATAATTTCAGTGGCAATAAAAAACAGGTCACAATCCAGTAGTCAGAGGTAGAACCAATTAAGAGGTCACAGTATTAAAATCCTTTAAGAAGTGAAAATGTGAGCATGTATTACATAAGGAAAATCCCTATGCTACCTTTCTATTACATACACGGACACGGGGATGCCTTTGGCAGCACACAATCTTTCTTCTTCCCACGGATTAGTTAGAAGAGTAAGTGTAGTAACTGTCTAGGTTCTTATGCAATGAAGAACCAGCACGCCAAGTGAGCCTGGATACAGAACTGTACTTCTCTGACTCATAAGGTCCAAGCTATCAATTTCTCAGCTGCCATAAGTGAATTCTTTCCTTCCCTTAGTCCCACTAGGAAAGCAAACAACACCTGAACCTTTATATCCTCTCAAATGCTTCCCCTTAGCTTTAGAAATTCTTCTTCCAAGTGTAATTAGACCAGGTATTCAACTCTTCTCATTCAAGTAAATTCAGGGGCACAAACTGATAAATTAGAAACTGAAATTGCTCCAATTGGAAGAGAAAAATGACACCCAATGACCAGTTCTAAATGACAGGTTATTGAACTAATGACTCTTCAGTGGTTGAGGCCAGTATCAATTTCAGCATTTTTGGCATAGATATGACAAAGGGAGGGGAGAAGGTCATATTATCAGTGGATCCTGTGAAGACTAAAGAGGAAAGGTCTGTAGTGATTTAGAATCTGAGCAGGTCTCTTTGGTTGAAAACTATCTAGGTTAACTCAGCATACACTAGCCTGCAGCCTTCTGAAATGGGCGCAGGCCAGCCACCTTCTAGGAGATTTCAGCCCTGTAAAGCAAAAAGGGGTAAATTGGGCATTTAATGCAAGTTTTGTAAATAACCTTAAATTCACATGTAAATATCTTGATTTGTACTTACACGGTGCTCCAGTATACATAATGGAAAAGAGGTTTATTCCAATTGTGCAGGCATAAAAAACTGGTAAAGCACGTAAGCCATTAGGAACTGGATCTGTCTGTAAAACATTAAGATCAGTATCTTAAAAGCTGTAAATGTAGATCCACTTTCAGAGCACACTGTGGCAAGGCAAGCTATGGAATCATGGTGCTAACAGCCTCCTACCTAATTTCTACACAGTCAACTGAGCTTTGTCCTGCATTTGCTCCCTAAGAAAGTTAATGTCACCTTCTATCCATAGGTAACTTTTTCTTCCTATTCTTAATAACAAGGATGAGATTGATATGCCAAATAATCACTTCCTCTGAATTATCCAAAGTCCATCTGTAAACCTGAACACAGGACTCAGGATGTACTGTAGATAAACAGAACAAGTTAAAAATACTCATTTTCTGATGTTCTGCCTCCAAAATTAAAAATGCACAGGCTATACACAACCATCTCATACATACATACATACATATGTGTGTGTGTGTATGTGTGTGTGTGTATGTATGTATCAGTGTGACATAAGGCTTTATTAAAGTGCAAAGTTAAATCAGTTATGAACTCAGTCACCCATTCAGTCAAACGACTGTCAAGACTGTTTAGGGCCCTGAAGTAGAGGAGGGACCAGACCAAGTCCCCATTTTCATATAACTGAGTGTCATATTTTACTATACAGTAACATAACAACAAACATGTCAAAGGAAAAAAAAAAGAGGAGGGGCCATTTACATGAAGTTTGGGAGTGAAGCTGACATAAGAACGTCTCAGCGTCTAAGTGTAAGTCACCTGTCCAACAGAGGGTGGGGTGGGCAGGGATATAAGCAAAGACCCCAAGGCAAAGCTGTGAGAAGTTGAAGACTCACCAAAGGCGGTGTGACTGAAAACCGTTCCCTTTACAACAAGCATGTGCTACTGATAATTCCACAGAAAAACCTCCAAGTCAAACACTTAAAAGAACAAAACATGGATCCACCAGAAAAGCCAAACTTCAGTACAAAAGTTTAAAGCTATTCTTGTCACAGTTCCATAAAAATCCTAGGGATGAGACAGAGGTGAAGACCCAAATGGGATTCCAAAGTTTCTGACAATCATTAAGACTTTGGGGAGGGGCTTAAAAATCAGTGCCGGTAAAGAAAAAGCACAAAGCCCCCATAAAGGATGGCTTTTCAAATCAATATAGATCCTCACTGAAAAATGCTTCATTTTAAGCTTTACCCCTTGTTTGAGAGGACACTAACAGTGAGACACCACATCAGAAACAACCTACAAAACCCATGACTCACCCCTGAATAACTAAATAGCTGCAGGCCACACCTAAAGGCAGACAAAAGCCTGAGGTAGAAGCAAACCCAGGGTTTCAAGAAAATTCTATAGACATTAGGCAGGGACTCTCTTACCAAATTTTCAAAAGCTACTTAATAACTGACTCATCAGGTAACAAGTAGCCTACATCTGTATTTTCTTCGTTGGGGTCAAAAGGTGGACAAGGTGCTAGACACTTTTAACACCAGCACTTAACTTGGTGAAGACACTCCCACCCCTGAGTTCAAGGTCAACCTGCACTACAGACTTAGTGGAAAAAATAAATTTAAAATAAAGAATGTATAGCTTGGGATAGAGTAGGGAATGACTAGTCTTAATACACTGTGAAATACACTAACTGGTTTAAAAAAATTGTTGTAAGAGTCAAGAAATGATAATATAGGGTTGGTCTCTTCCTTCTAGCCTCCTCCCAGTTCTTCCCAACAGGTAACTAGGCTAGTGATTTTCATAAAATAGTTTTCTCATCATGTGACCTAGTTGTCTTTTACATACAGTAATAGAGATAAAACCCAGCTATGCACTAGGTCATTTAGTCAAGTCAACAGAGAACTATTTTGAGTCCAATCTAGGAAGGAATGAGACCAAGAATTTCAAGCTTTACTTGGAAATTATGTAAATATACCTCACTCAGTTATATAGAGGGAGACAGGAAGGGGTCCCTCTTCTGTTACTGAGAGACTGTGACCAAATGACAGAGAGGGGAGGATTCTCAAATTCAGCAATGTATTAAACATCATCCATCATTCTTGATCATGTCCATTGCATACTCTTATAGGAAATAATTCTCTAAGCTGAGAGTAGGGGCACACATCTAAGAACTTGGGGGGTGAATGCAGGAGGACCAGAAGTTCAAGGCCTGTCTGGGCTACACGAGCCCATAAAATAGAATAGTTAACATAGCCAACATGAACTCCCAGTAACACAGTGAGAGTAAAGATACTTGGCACACATCCTCAACGGGAGGTTCTGGACAGAAGAAATCCCTCTCTGCACCTCTGTTCCCCACTCAGCGAATGACTACCGATTAATTTTCTGAGATCAGAGAAGAGGCTCCTCAGAGTCAGAATGATCTATTTCCCAATAATCACAGGGCAGCATAAACCTTCATAAAAGGGATCAAAACAACATCCAATCAATTATTCTGGTTTTCTGCATACTGAGATACATGGCTTTAACAGGAACACTAAACTTGGATTACTAAGTACTCGTGGGAATCAAATTACCATATACAGTTAGGGGAATGGGCAGAGTGCTAATTGTACCTGCTTGCTGGATGCAAGAATACCAAATCGAGCATCAGTGAGCTGTTTACTCAGTCACACGGTGCAAAGCTAAAGATGCTTCCTCTTTCATTTGCTAATACTTTTATTATTAATCAGTTAATTTTCTCACAGCCCAATCAGTTTCCCCTCCCTCCTCTCCTCCCAGTCCCTCGCCCTATCCATCCCTCTCCAGTTCCTTTCAGAAATGTGCAGGCCTTCCATGTATATATCAGTCAGTGGCAAATCGAGCTGTAGCAAGACTAGACACCTCTCTCCTGTGTAGGCTGGATAAGGCAACCCAGGAAGAAAGGGTCCCAAGAGCAGGCAACAGAGTCAGAAACCAGTCGCCCTGCTCTCACTATTAGGAGACCCACAAGACCAAGCCACCTAACTGCAACATGTGCAGAGGGCCCAGGTCAGTTCCATGCAAGTTCTCTGGCTGGTGGTTCAGTCTCCGGGAGCCCCCATGAGCCCAGGTCAGTTGTCAGCCAGAGGTATTTCTAATGCTCAACATGTTAAACATGTTTTGCCAGACACAACGGTGAGTATATTGAATCGGGAAGGGGTCAGGGAAGGATTTCTATTGAAAAAGGCATACATCATTCCCCAGAGACTCTCAGAACTAGATCAAGAAGTAGGGTCTAAACATACTCCTTCCACTGTAATAAGGTTCCTACCTCCCCTCAGGTTTCTACAGGTTAGATAATTCTAAAAAAAAGTAACAAAGGACTCTAAAGAGCCTTTCACCCTAGAAAATAGGACAACTCTGTCTCCTGAGAGAAATTCATTTATTCTTTCTGTAATTCAGTCCAGCGCCAACATAATCCCTTGTTGTCTACATTTACTGTGGAGCCAGGATCAGACTCCATAAAAAAAAAAAAAATACCACTAGGTCTCTCAAAAGGGTTTTTCAAATAGGAAATTCAATGGCTACCTCAAATTTTAAAGCAAAACAAAACAAAACAAAACCACCACCTAACAACCTGCCTTACCTGCTCTTTCTACCTGAGAAAGCAGAGGCCCTACAAGTAGGGGCCTCATCTAGAAGCTTCTGTGTAGTTAGTAATCAGCATGGGAGAGACCTATTGAAGCAGCAGCTTATTAGAGCCACAGGATACTGTGACACGCTGAACTCAATGGTTACAATTCCAATCGTCCTGAATGTAAGTGGTTTAGATAAGGTAGGAACCTGTACACGGCTAAACAAAGCCTCCTTCAACAAATGCCCTTATTTTTCACTCCCAGTCTCTCCTATTTCTTGGCAGCCCATAGAACTACCAAGTTTTTCCTTCCTGAATGCCCTCTGGGGTATTAAAAACTTGCTTCTTTCACAGAAAGCCACAACATACAGGAGGTACAGAACAAAGAACTTTTTAGCTTTCCAAAGCCACTTACTTACATAGCACTCACATCTGAAAGAATACCAGAGAGTCTGAACAAGACTGAATGTGACTCACGAGAGGTCATAAGTAGAAAGGTTACCTTACGGAGGATGAATGCACGAACAAGGAAGAATAAAATTCCAGACATAATACCAGAAAGCAGTGGAGAGACGAACCAAGACATCACTGGAATAGAACAAAGTCAAGTGTCAAGCAATGAAACTAAGGAAACATGCTTCTGAAATGTTAGGTATTCTGTTTCTGATACTCTTAAACCCCTACTTTACACCACACACTCACTCCCCATACACAGTATTATAGAAACACATGACAAGAATAAGGCCTAAAGCATTCAGAATTTAAACATACCAATTTTTATCAGTTCAGACCACTTGATGCCCTCTTGCCCCTGGGCCACGAGGGAGAAACCAATGGTTGCGCCGACAATACAATGGGTCCCAGAAATGGGGAGCTTCAAAAATGAAGCCACTAGTTGCCACACAGCAGAACCTGAAAGAAAATCAATAAAATTTAGTTGGGGTAAATGGCAAAACCCCATTATGTAAGCAGCGCATTCTCATGAAAATAAGCGGAAAAGGTTGAGGACAAAAAAAGGAACCACCCCAAGATACTGGTTCTGGCACTGGCAAGAACAGAAGGTATAACAAGAACTTACCAAACATAGCACTGACGGAGCCAGCCATGAGCAAACCTTGAGTTGCGCTGTACTTCTCCACGTCAATCAAGCCCTTCCGGATGGTTTCACTCACTTTGGCCCCCAGCAAGACGGAGCCCACAGTTTCGAAAATGCTAGCTAGGATACAGGCTTGCTTCAGAGTCACTACACCCGAGCCCACAGCTGTACCAAACGAATTTGCTACATCATTGGCTCCCACGGAGAATGCCAAGACAAACGCAATGATGAAGCCCAGGATGAGCATCCATAGTTTGTCATCCACCTCTGGGGCAGAGGCGGTAACAGCGGCTAAAGTACTAGTAATCGGTGCCACGGTAGATGCCATTTTCTAGTGTAGTGGTTCTTTAATTACTGCGCGGCTTTCAAGATGTGTAAACGGAATGAGGTATCAAAATGCTATAATAAATAGTATATATTATATAAAATTAAATACTGTAAACTACGGCACAGAAACCGAGCTGGGGAGTTACTGCTATACGCAGCGTATGGGCGTCTGTTGTCTGGGGTTTCTTTGGCTCTGGAGGGCTAAAAGCACGGAGCAGAATTCCATGGCGGATTAAAGAAAGGACGCAAGTTCATCCTGGGGGAACGAAGTGGGAGAAAATAACAATAGCGGCGCATCCCTGGCAAGGAGGCAGCCCAGAACTCCGCAGTGCCCTCCTCCTGCTACTTCTGTCCTCTGACCCCGAAAGGATGTGCGCGGTGGAACACATGGCGATCTCGATGAGCTCGCTCCCTCCCCGCCCCGCGTGCCCCGCCCCACGCTTCCACTTCAGTCTCCGGCCCGCGCGCGCCCTCCGTGGAAGACCGGAAAAAGGCCATTCCCGCGCGCGCGCGCGCCTGCCCGGGGACCGCCGAAAAGGCCCGCGGAAGGGTGCGGCGGGCGGTAGCGCCGCGGGATTCCGCAGCCCGCACTCCCCCAGCCGCCCGCCTGCTTCCCTCGCCCCGGGCCCGCTCCAGAGAAGAAAGAACCTTTGCAAGTGCTGCCGCGCCGCCACTCACCAAAGGAAACAGAAGGCCGATCGGAGACCAGGAGAACGGGGCTGAGGCTGGTTGGAGCCACGGACGCACAGCCCGGGACGGCAGCACCGGGAACGACACGAAAGGGCTCGCCACCCACTCGGAAGCAGCCGCGGGCGCTTCAGAAAGAAAACGCGCAGCGCGCGCCGGCGGCCATCACTCTAGCAAGCACCCCGCCGGCCCCTATTTATAGCGCGCTCCGCACCCCACGTGACCTGCAGAGCCTCGCGCCCGCCCGAAGCCCCACCTCCGACGTGACGCAGGCATAGGCTTGTCGGGCGCGCCTAGCCGGGTGAGCTAAACTGCTGCTCTGATTGGTCCGGGCGCCGCCTAGGCTCCGCCCCCAGCGGGGAGCTGGTCCACGTGGGACTGGCCGACCACATCCCCGCAGCCTCGCCCGGGTTATCCTGTCTGTGCAGGCCACGCCGGGTGTTAGCGGGCGTGGGGGGGACAGTAGGGGAGTCTGGGGCAGGCTCGCAGGTCGCCACGCTGGGACTCAGAGGCCGCAACCAAGGTCGTTTCGAGTTTCTCCCACGCGGGCCCGGGTCAGCTGTGTGGCGACGCTGAAGAGCTCGTGTGCTGGGACCTGACCTTGGCCGGACCCGAGCGGCTCCTCGCCCTCACGTGGCCGCCTCGCTCCCGCAGTCATGCACTTGGGTGAAAACGGAAAGATTCAGGAGTCACGAGGACAGGCTTGCGTTCCCAGTTGTGGCACTGCGCTGAGGGAGAGAGCCGTGGGTCGGTAGCTACTCCGCGGCGGTCCTGCGGTTTCAGAGCCCCGGCTGTGGCGCAGCGGGGAGAGATGTTGCGTCGGACTCGAAGTCTGACTCTTAATTGCTGCAGTGTGTCACCTTGAACAAACCCTAGGTCTCTCAGACCGAGTGCTCAAGGAAGTGAAATACTAGCAGTGTGAGAGGAGACCGGTGGACGGGCTAGGATTGTGTAAAACACAGCAAAGATGCATTTCCTGTCTGCTCATCGGGGCTTGTGGCGACAGGCAGTACTAATTCAGGTACTCTGGTTACAAGTTCTTACCCAGGAAGAGCCATATGAGCTAAGATACAAGCATGTGACTGGAATTCATAGGTCCTCGTTACTTTTTCCTGAATGTGCCTGTTTTAGAACGTAGGGAAAGGTGAGGGAGAATGTCCTTTCGCCGCCTGAAAGTTTTCCCATCCTTTTGAAATAAGGGTTGCTTCCTGGTCCCCCTGCGTGGTATGCGGCATTAGATTAGTTCTGCGCATTTGGCTTTTCGTTTTATTGCCTGAGAGATATATTTAAGTCATGAGGGTTATAGTGATAGTTAAGTAGTCCAGCCAGAGCTAGCTGGTTTAAAATGCCCTTTTAAAACCCTGCAGTTTTATCATCTCCAAAGGTAGGGCACCGAATAGCAGAAACAAAGATGTAAATAAGAACATCTCCTGAGTGTCCTCTGACCTATCTATCTTCTGGTAGAATCAGAATCGTATAGTACGGACAGGCCGTATAGTACATACAGGTTTGTTGACCCCAAGGTCATAGCTGGAAACCAAAGTTCATGCTCCAGGACACTGACCCTGGAGTGTAATTCCGGCACCTTCAAACACAACACTCTCTGTCCTTACTTCATTCCAAGGTTATAAAACATCGAATACAAGGACTGGTTTGTTAAAGGCTGTTAGTGTTCTGCCAGTTAAAACAATTTTTAAAGTAAATTTTTGTGAGGAAATTGCTCATGACTTTCCCACTGTTTCTGTTGTGTTTTGCTTCAGTCTGTTTATGGTCGTGCTTTTGCCTCTTGAAACTGAGACAACTGAGTTGAGTTGTCCATGGTGAGTACGGTCCACTAAGGGACAAGAGCAGACTCCTGAGGCAGAGTTTAAGATGTGGAGAAGTGGCTGTGGTTTGGAGAGGCTGTGGTTTAGTATTCTGAGACCTGACCTTATGTTGATTGGTAACACTGTATTTTCAGGCAGAGAAAATTTTCTCTGTCTCAGGAGAGTGTTTTTAAATGGGTGGTGGAGGGGGAGGATCATGAGATGGTTTTTGGAGGGTTTTGTTTTAGTTTGGTTTGGTTTTTTGTTCGTTTGCTTTTTTTGTTGTTGTTTTTTGTTTTTTATTTTTTTGAGGCAGGATCCCACCGTGTAGCTCTGGCTCTCCTGGAACTCACTATGTAGACCAGTCTGGCCTTGAACTCATACAGAATCCCTGCCTCCACCTGACAAGTGCTGGGATTAAAGCCGTGTGCCAGCCACCACAGCTGGCTAT
Organism: Dicrostonyx torquatus; assembly: GCA_028555095.1. Taxonomy (NCBI): domain Eukaryota; kingdom Metazoa; phylum Chordata; class Mammalia; order Rodentia; family Cricetidae; genus Dicrostonyx; species Dicrostonyx torquatus. The sequence goes on along the minus strand of JAQHUG010000170.1, from coordinate 556,757 downwards.
TGGTTTCAATATTTCGTTTGTCACAGTCTAGACGCACCTGGGGAGAGAGTCAGTGAGGGGTAGTCTGGATCAGGTTGACTGTGGGCGTGTTTGTAGAGGACTGTCTTAATTGGCGTGGAAAACCAAAGCCTGAAAATATGTGCCGCCTTTCCCTGGTGTCTATTGCCATGATGAAACGCCATACCAAAAAGCAAGCTAGGAGAAGCTTCCACTTCACAGCAGTCTTCAGCCCTGAAGGAGCTGGGACAGGAACTCATACTGGACAGGACCCTGGAGGCAGGAGCTGATGCAGAGGGCATAGAGGGTGTTGCTTTCTGCCTTGTTCCTCATGTCTTGGTCAGCCAGCCCCGGGATGGTGCCACCCACAATGGGCTGGGACCTCCCGTATCAACCACCAATTAAGAAGATGTTCTACAGGCTTGC
>JAQHUG010000170.1:518374-544974 GCA_028555095.1 Dicrostonyx torquatus | reverse complement strand
TGTCTGGCTAGCCAACTGAGCCTCAAGGAGGCTCATATTAGAAATGCATACTATTACGCCCCCCACTTTTACACCAGTGCTGGGGATTGAACCTCATATTTGTAAGGTGAACATTTTACCCATTGAGCTGTCTTTTCCCCCTCAAGCAAGACTTCTTTTTAACGTGGTCTCGGATGACTTCTGTGTGTTCTCCATCTCTCCAAGTCCATAGTAGTCTCCTTCGCCAGCCCTCATCATCTCTCTCCCCAGTCCCATTGGAGAGTCTCACCTGATCGGTCTGCACTGAAATCACCACCTCCAGGCACATCTCCACTAGCCCAGTGTCTCCTCCCACCATCCTGCACACAGGCTGTGTAGCCCTTCCAATAGCTGTAGCGAGGTAACCCCCAAATGTCTCAGTGACTCCAAGCAGCAGCCCTCTCGGGAATAACCAGAGCAGTGTCTCTCAGGTAGGCATTCTGAGGTTTCAAGCCCACTGTTCTTTGACTCTCCCACCTCCACATCCCAGGAATCTACATCCTGTGGTTTCACCCAAATTACTGGCTCCTTCCACTCTCACTCCTGCCTCTTCCTCGATGATTTGGGTGCTAGGTGGCCCAACTCTATAGACATGTCGTGTGCCATTATCACAGTCATCATCAGTCCACTCGGTGTTATGTAACCCGCGATGAAGAGCTCCCATCTTTATGCTTATGTTCATCCCCCTGGGATCCTCCTATTCAGTGTCACAAGTGTCTACTCCGCCATTGGGTCTGGTTGATCTGCTCTGTTTTCCCATGTACTTATTTAGCTATACCAGCAGAATACTGACATGGCAATCCTTGTGCCCTGCAGTCAGAGCACAGGGAACTTAGCAGGGACTGGCAAATTCAAGCTCAAGGCAAGACAGAAAGTACCAAGGAAGGTCCATATTAGAAGGTGGAAGGCCCCAGGGTGACCAGACCCAACCCTTTTTCACCTGGGCTGGACTATGAATCACCAGTTTTACTTCCTCAGTGAGGTGCCATGCCTGCAGCCATTCCAGAAATCCTTCTGTATGGTTGGGTCCCCGGAGGCATCGGTCAGCCCCTCAGTGTCTGGCCGGGTGCAGGGTGGCCTGCTTTCCTCCGCAGCCCTCAGCCAGCTCACAAGTGTCAGCTTCTCTTCTCGCCCAGCCAGCTGCACTGCACCTCGTGTCAGGTGCTGCCCAGGGCTCCGACTTCCTGAGAGGGAGAAGCAGAGCTGACATTCTCACTAGAGAAAGGGTGGGCCTGCCCCTCCTCTGCTCATGACCCGCTCAAAGGCAGCCAGCCAGAGTTTGCCAGGGAGCTCCTGCTGGCGACATTTTGATCATCATAAGCCTTTGCTAAGTGCCATCAACACGCTCTGACTTAAGTGGTAAAAGATGCGGGGCTGATGTGGGCTGTGGGGGTGGAAGAGAAGACGAACAGGAGGAGGAAGCAGATGGAGGAAGGCGCAGGAAGACAAGAACACATGGAACTGGGCCCCTAAACTAGACTCGGGTTTCTCCTGCCCTTCCTGCACCTGTGAGGCCAGCCACTCATCTGTTGGCACCTTCAGCTGTTTCCCAGCCTCTGCACCCCACTGGAATCAGCCTGCACAGTCTTCTAAGCCACTGTTTTCCACCATTGTTGTCTACCTAGGAGACACAAGCCAGTGGCTTTGTCTAGCCAGGGCTTTCCATGACTGAGCCTCCTATCCGTTGGCTTTATTTTCCATTGCTTCACGGGGTGGGGGGGTGTCGGCTGTGCCCAGCCTGGCTTGTCATTACCACCACTCCCTCCTGTGCACTGAAGCAGCTGTGCGTGGTTACTTAGCAAAAGGCAACCTTAGAATTGTTTCATCTTGGTGGTTTCTCCCGTAATCATTCACTGAGTACTGCCATTAATAAAATTGGAGAAGTTAACTTTTTCAGAAATCTTACTGCTTCTCAGCCTCCCCCCTGGTTCATTCCTTCTAGTAATCTTGAACAGCAGTGATGCTGCCTGAATTCTGCAGATGAGAACCTAAGGCTCAGAAGAGACTGGCTGCTCCCAAGCTGGAAGAATCCTGGGCCAGAGAGTTCCAGGCTCAGCTCAGGACCTTTTTAGTCCACGGGTCAAGGTCATCCCACTTTACCTGACAAAAGTGAAAACCATATGCACTTGAGAGCGTGGGCCATCCTCACTTTCTATGGCAAACAATGAGCACATTAGTGTCTTCGTCTATGCAAGCCACTGAAACAGGATTCCATAAACCTGTGGCTTTTAAGCAACAGAAATGTATTACTCACAGGAAGCTGGGAAGTTCAAGATCAGGATGCCCACAGATTTGTGTCTAGCGAAAGGCCATCCTCTGGTCTATAGAAATCCAACCTCTTGCACTGTCACATGACAGCCCAAGGGAGCTCTTTGGGAGTCTCTTGTAAGAGTACTGATCCTGTGCACGAAGGTTCCACCTATGCATGGTCTAATCACCACCCTAAAGCCACCACATTTGGAGTCAGGCTCAACACATGACTTCTGAGGAGCATAGTCTATTGCAGATGGCTTATAACTACTCTCTCTCCCAAAAAAAAAGAAAGAAAAGCAGCACTAGGTAAGTAGTTAAGCTTCTCTTTTCGTTTTCATTTACAGAATTGCGTGTGTGTGTGTGTGTGTTGCCTGTTACTGAACCCGTGTCTTCAGACCAGTGGGATAGGCAAACACCCTGAACAACCACAGCCTCACCTACCCCCGTTCAGTGTAGAGAGGAGACGACCAGGGTTGAGGATGTAGTTCAGTTGGTAGAGTGCTGAGCAAGCTTATGCAAAGCCTCAGATTCCATCTCCAGCACCAAATAAACTGGGCTGAGTGGGATGGGCCTGTAATCCTAGCACTCTGGAGGTGGAGGCAGGAGGTCATCCTGGGCGATGTTGTTCAAGACCAGCCAGGGTTGTTACGTAAGACCCTGTCTCAAAAAAAAAAAAAATTGCTTTCCTTCCCCTTCATCTGAGATTTTTAAAAACTATGTATGAATGTTTTAGCCTGCGTGTATGTTTGTGCACCATGTGTGCTATGTCTGAGGAGGTCAGAAAAGGATGTCAGATCTGGACTGTTAGCCACCAAGTGGGTGCTGGGAATGGAAGACAAGGCCTCTGGGAGAACAGTGTGCTCTTAACAGCTGAGGTATCTTTCCAGCCCAGTGTTGTCCCTTTGATGGACAGCACAATGCAGTCCTAGAAAGTATTTGATAAGGTTGAAAGGACAGAGACCCGCATATGTGAGACTCTGCAGTTCCTAGCTGAGCCTTCTCATCAGCTTTCCTCTTGGAGGTGGCCGGCCTGCTATCAAAAGGCTAGAATGTAGCCCACCGAGTCTGCTTCCTTTTTCTCTGTGAAGGATGTGTGGCTACAGTTATCAGCAGACAGAATCATGACAACATTTTGTAATGTAATTTAATGATTTATATATTAATTATGTTTTATGATGCTATTTTGACAGTTACTAAAAGGCTTTATAGCTGGAATGTCGCTCTATTGGGACGGAGGTGGGAACATCTCCCCCACCCTTGCATTCCTCTCACCTCTTATTCAGGGTGAGGCTGTACTAGACAGGGGTGGGGTTAACTCAAAGGGGCTGCCTATTACCTGCCATTATTCTCTTTGAATGTCCAATCACCTCCTGCATTCCAGAGCCCCATTGTTTGTGCCCCATCTTTGAAGTCTAGATTTATTTTCTTAATTTCTAAAGTTTTTGGTTTGGTTTGGTTTAGATTGGTTTTTTGAGACAGGGTTTCTCTGTGTAACAGCTCTGGCTGTCCTAGAACTCACTTTGGAAACCAGTCTGGCCTCAAACTCATAGAGATCCTTCTGCCTCTGCCTCTGAGTGCTAGGATCAAAGTTGTGTGCCACCAGCACCCCCAGCTTAATTTCTAAACTATTAAGTACAAACATAGTATTGCAGGGATAACTGAGTTCTATAAACTCACTGGTCTCTGCTCCTCAGCCCAGGGCAGCTCCTGCCACCCTGAGACAGAGTGCTCTTGCATACTGGGTCCCTCTAGGTCGGCAACACTTGAAAAATAGGAATCTGTAGACCCTGTGGGCACCACAGTTCACCTCCTCTCATTCACTCACAGATTCCTGATGGCTGGGTTTCCCTGGTTGTCAGGGGAGCAAATGGTCACCTACATAAGAATGTGTGACAGTAAAACCTAAGATGAGCCATCTTAAGGTGAGCCTGCGGCAGCAGGTAAACTGTGGAATGGGATGGGTTGCTAAAGTTATAAAGGAAAAAAATAATAAAGTACCAAAGGGGAAAAATACAAAAAGCAGGACTAGGGCCTAGTTCTTATCCAGACCATGGAAGCCATCGCCACTGTCAGTAAACCCCCAAAGGGGGCTCCTTCCTTGTAATGAGGCCAAGCTCACAGTCTGCAAAGCAGAACTGGCCAGAGTCCTCACTTGTATACAGCCTAACCATAATCTGATCAGGTTGGGGTGCAAAGCTCTTCTCAGTTTAGCAATGGCAGAATATCCCTGTGCTTTAGGATGGAGTGTTCTACCTCTAAGTCCCAACAAGCACTTTGTGGTTTTGATGCTAGGATCTCATGTTTGCTGGACAAGTGCTGTAGTGCTGAGTTACATCCCCAAACCCACAACAGGCAGCCTGGTAAAAAATGAAATAAAGAAAATACCAGAGTGCATTCAATATTCAAGTATTCTTTCCTGAAAATTGTGTTACGGTGTATGTGTGTCTGTCTGTCTGTAGGTGCAAACTGTTGATGAAATAAAATGTATTTCTGTGGGTGGAGGCTAAAAAAGCTTTTAAAATATTGGTTTAAAGGAAAATATCCATGTCTCAAATATTATCCAGTATTATCCAAATATTATCAGAGCTGTGTCTTAAGCTAGGAGAAAGAGAAAAACAAAATTTGGCTAATGTACCTGGAAAGTCCTGGTTGGGGGTGGCGTGGGGGTACCTGGAAAGTCCTGGTTAGGGGTGGCGTGGGGGGACAAATACACCACCAGGACAGAATGTCAAAACCACAGTGTATGAGGGGTGACAGGAGAAATCACCACCTTTGAGCCCCCGTGGCTGGTCCTGACATTGGCTGGGGGAGGAAGGAAAAAAGTATATTCCTGATGAAGCATGGATACAAAGCCACAGCCCCAGGCCCCATGGCTGGAGCTGTTACCAGGACCTTGGCATGGATACTGAGGAGGGATACAAGAGCTTTGGGAACAGACAGGAATGAAAAGAACAAAAGGCAGCAGATACTGGCTTTATCTTCTAGGAGAGTGGGTACCATATTTGTTTGTTTGAAAGAGAAGGGTGTGGAACAATAGAGGACAGCAACTTGAAGGCCAGATGTTGCCTTTGTTCCCACCCCAAGGCTTTTTCAGACTTATCTCAGTAATGATTGTGATTAAGATGCAGGACACAGCCCACGGTCTGATGGGAATTCCCTACATTTAGATTTTCTTCTTATGTCTTGCTGTCTGCCTAGACCCAGTTGATGTCTGGCTTTCAGGCTCAGCTTAGTCCTTTGCTTTATGAAGCATTCTTGCTTTCTCTTCTCAGTTTTTGTTTGCCCTGCTGAACACCAGCACAGCTAGGGGAGGGGAGGGGGGGATAGGAGGAGGAACAGTTTCCTGTCCGCGCTTCCCCTGACACACCTGGGGTTACAGACAGGTTGACTGCAGAAAAACACAGCAGGATGGAAAACTTTGATTTCCTGCTTTGCAAACAGGGAGTGACTTGTCTTCCTACTTCTGCTTCTCAGCACTGACACTAAGAGAGGAAGAGTGAAACCAACCAACAAGCACATTCTCTCTCCTTTAAGCAAAAACACGTTATCAACATACAGAATGCTGTGTGTCCGCCTTTCCCTAGGTCGTCACTGAGTCAGTCATTGGTAAGGGGCATCACACAGGACTAAGATGTGGAGACAGGAACTTAACAACTGTACTCCAGCCTCATGTGGGCTTCTTCCTCCTATGAGCCTGGGAACTCTAAGAGGTCACGGGAAAGTCATATTTGATTGTATACATAAGGGATATACATGTACAATTGTATTACACATAATACCTCCTCTTCACTCACTGCCCAAGCTCCCGCCTTGCTCTCAGTGAGTTTGGCTGTTTGGGTCCCCCCCCTTTTTTTTCCCTGTACCTGTGTGAATCCTACCAACAAGGATTATCTCAAATTCCTTATTTTTTAGGAAAAGAGCTCTCAGAATTCATAGAATCCTATTGGCACTGAAGTATTTATGGGTACTAAAAGACTCATTCATCCCCGGCTGTGTGACCTCATAATGTTAAATGTTTGTCACTGAGCTCATAGATTCCTGGAACCTGGGGGACACTGAATTCATCTTCTGCACCTGCCCCAGAGATGAGTATGTAATGGGGTCTCAGGACTGAGCTGTAGCGTCAGTCTGACAGAAAATCTGGCCTCAGTTGTGGGGACCTTTAGAAGGCTTTTAAACAACCATGATGCGTCCCTGCCCTTGTCAAAGTAGTCACAGCACCAATCACTTAAGGAAATGACAGATTAAATTAATTGTTTCATGCATAATAAAAAGTTTGATTACTTTTATTATAAAGTGATAAGATGGAGGTCAAAGAACATTTCTTAAATTTTTTTTGTGTTTTTTTAATTTGATTTTAGGGTCCTCCATCTCCTTCGAAATTTTTTAATTTTGCAGTGGCTCCTAACGTAGATCAGAACAAAAGGCTCTGTGTAGAGAGCCCTGTTCCCGCTTCATCCACTTATCCTTTCCATCCTTTCTCTGCCATGCCCTGCAGGTAGCTAATCTCATTAGTATCCGCTTTCTTTGTCTTCTATTTCTGTTCCTTTTTCCTTGAACAAATAGGTACATGCCTCTGACTTCTTCCCCTAGGAGGTATTCTTGAGGTAATTTCTTCAAGATTAGTTTTTCAGGACTGCCTCACCACCTCCACCTCTACCACCCCTACTACCTCGGCCACCTTCTGTGTCTGCTGACTGAGGAGTTGGACAAGCAAGAGCCCATGACAAAGGGATTTTGTTATGTGTTAATCCTCGCTGGAGTTAGTCATAGTAACAAGGAAATGCCATTCTTCCCAGGGCTAACTCTATTCCAGAAACAGGCCTGAGACGTAAAGGTGTAGTCCTGTGAGCTGTCATGCAGCTATTGCACAATCCCAGCTACTCAGAAGGAGGCTGAGGCTAAGGAAACATCCACAGCCGAGCTCTGGCCTGCTCATTCTCCTGGAGGTGGACACAATGCCAAAACACGCTGACTTCTGAAAAGCCACTTATAACACCTCTACCAGCACATGCAGCATCCATGAGACCTGCACACGTGGCAGGAAAACCATGCTCTGTGCCTGTGCTGGCTAGTTTTATGTCAACTTGACACAAGCTGAAGTCATCTGAGAAGAGGAAACCTCAATTAAGAAAACGCTTCCATAAATTCAGGTTATAGGCAAGTCTGTGGGGCATTTTCTTTATTGGTGATTGATGTGGGAGGGTCCTGCCCATTGTAGGTGGCACCATCCCTGGGCTGGTGGTCCTGGGTTCTATAAGAAAGCAGTCTTGGCCAGGCAGTGGTGGAGTATGCTTTTAATCCCAGCACTCTGGAGGCAGAGGTAGCCATATCTCTGTGAGTTTGAGGCCAGCCTAGTCTACAAGAGCTAGTTCCAGGACAGCTAGGCCTGTTATACAGAGAAACCCTGTCTTGAAAAACCAAAAGAAAAAAAGAAAGAAAGAAAACAGTCTGAACAAACCAATGGGGAGCAAGCCAGTAAGCAGCAACCCTCCACGGCCTCTGCATCAGCTCTGCCCCCAGGTTCCTGGCCTGCATGAGTTCCTGCTTTTGATGATGAACTGTTCTATAGAACTGTGAGTGAAATAAGTCTTGTCCTCCCCGAGTTGCTTTGGTCATGGTGTTTCATCACGGCAGTAGACACCCTAACTAAGACAGTGCCTCTACCCGCTTTCCTTATGAGTTTTGAGGTTTGAAGATGGGCAATCCTCTGGATCCTTACAGCCCCATTTCAAGGAGTATATAACATGTCTAGGGACGCTAATTTAAGTTACAGGGAGTTGGCCAAAGGAGTAGAGTGCCACTGACGAAGGTGTTGGTTGGAAAAAGCAGGAGCAGAGAAGATTCTTGCCTTGAAGTCAAGCTGTCCATAGTGGGTTTGGAGCCTATGACTCACCAAGGAAAAGGAGTGTCCTGTGTCCTAGGAGAGGCTGCTTTCTCCAAACAAGAGTTCTTTGGCCAAGGAAGGAAATGAGACAATCTGAGATTAATCAGCAGCCACTAGTCAGACAGATCTAGAAGCCCAAGCCATGTCCAGCTACTTCTGCTGAATATTCATTCACCCTTTACCTCAAGGTACCAGGACTTGAACAGGCCGGGCTCCAGTGAGAGAGAATGGAGCCCCTCCTTGGGTAAGCAGCTCCTTTTCTCTGGGCTTTAACTTTTCTATTAAATAAGGAGATAATTGGTAACCAGTGATGCAACTCAGTCATGGCCACCTTTTTTTTCTTTCCTTCCTTTCTTCGTTCTTTAATTAAAAATTGTTGATACAATGTATTTTGATCATGTACTTTTCCTCTCCAAAATCCTCCTCAACTTTTAAAAGTAATTTTTATAGGTTTGTTTGTTTGTTTTGCCTATATGTATGTATATCTATGTTCCTTGAGTGTGCCTAGTGTCCCAGAAGGCCAGAAGAGGCCATCAGATCCCCTGGGAATGGAGTTACAGATGGTTGTGGGTTGTGAGCTGCCATGTGGGTGCTGGGAGTCATACCTGGGTCCCCTGGAAGAGCAGCCAGTGCTCTTAATCACTGATCCATCTCTCCAGCTACCACCACCACCGCCGCCACCACCACCACCGCCACCAGCAGCCATATTTCTTATCATTCAGACAACAGTAGGATTGAGATGTTTCTTCACAAGCCTCACCCGCCTCATGCAACATAGCTGCCTCTATCTTACTCTAAGACAGCTTCACAATGTAGGCCCCCACCTGCCCTTTGAAGTTATTTGAAATGCCAGTTTGTACACTTAGAGCAACAAAGCCCCTCCCACCTCTGAGGCTCTGGGCGTCTATGCCTTAGAGAAACAGATTCTGAACTGTGAATGGAAACAGTGAGTACCCTGCATTGGGATGAGAGGCCGACGAGCCTTCAGTCCAGGATCCTAGATGGGGGACTGTGACATCTGCCAGGCTTAGGGAGAACTCAAAACAGCCTCCTTGTGCATCCTTTTTCTCTGGTGCCGCTGCTGCCGCCTGCAAGTGGGCACCATGCCCAAGCTTCAGTGGGCAGTGAGGGGGCTAGGTGCCCATCTGCCCTGCTGGCTAAACAGGTGGCCAGGGAAAATGGTGCCTGAGCTCAGACTGCCCTCTGCTGGGGAGTTGTAAAATGAGGCACAGATGGAGCCCAGATATGGGCTTCTGCTTTCCTGCCACCTCCCAAGGAAGACTTGGACCTCTCCTTGTGGTTAATATCTATGGTCGGGCCTCAGATCCAGGCCCACAGGCTGCATGACAGAATGCTGAGTCAACACAGAGTCTCCCCCAAGCCCGCCTAAGGTGTCACATCATTACACAACAGTTAATTTTTTTTTTTTAAATTAGGCCTGTTTTTCTTCTCACTTCATGCACTGGTTAGCTTGTCAATTTGACCATTGCTTTAGTTGTTTGGCAAAAGGGAAACCCAGTTGAGAAAAATGCCTCCATCCTGCTTGATGTGAATGGGCCTGGCCCCTGAGGGACAGTGCTACCCCTGGGTAGATGGTCTTGAGCTGTATCAGAAGATAGGCTGAACAAGGCATGAGAAGCAAGCCAGCAAGCAGCGATCCTCCATGGCCTCTGCTTCAGTTCTCCTGATGTTCCTCAGTGATAGAGTGTGACCTGAGAGCTTTAAGATAAAATTATCTGTTTCTCCCTGAGTTGATTTTGGCCCTGGTGTTCCTCACAGCAATAGAAATCCTAAGGCATGAACCTTCCTAATCAGTATCTTCTTTGTCAGATTGTGTAAATTTAGATTTACCATGGAATCACACACCCCTGGGTGTGTCTCTGAGGACGTCTCCAGAAAAGTTGAACTGGGTGGGGAAGACTTGCACCATCCCATGGTCTGGGGTTCCGGACTGAATAAAATGGAGAACAAGGAAGAAGGCAGGCTGGGTAGCAGCAGTCCAGTGGTGGCTGTGTGAGCAACTTCAAGGGCAAGACTTGAAGTCATAGCCAGGACACAACCGTGAAGGCTTTTTATCACCTATAGGTAGGAGAGCATAGTGCTCCCCTCAAACAAAGAAAGGGTGAGGAATTTTAGGGAGGCCTATACATATTCATATGGGGGGGGCACTTTGGGAAGGGTCCAAACCAGTGCATGTTCAATTTAAGATAAATACATCTGAGCATGCGTAATTAGGGTCACAATTCAAGAAGAATACATGGCAAAAAAGCACTCCCCCATGATGATGGAACTGTTGTAGAGGTGAGTGGAGATGCTCAGCAGGAACTGGAACTTTCTGGTCCCTTCCAGCTTCCACCATCACTTATCAACAACCCTGGTGTGCAAGAGGAGAGAAAGCAAAACCAGAACCGCTTGCTATTTTCCCCAGCCAATTGACTGGGAGGCGTCCTTTAGTGCACCCTTCAGTCAGACGTCCTGTATGGGTTTGTTATCTTGCCTTCTTTCTCTTATCCTTTCCACTCCTCTTTACATTTTTTGTTTGTTTGTTTGTTTGTTTTAGACAGGATCTCCGCGCGTCTCCTTGAATGGCCAGGAACAACGTGGAGAACAGGCTGGCCTAGAACTCACAGAGATCCACCTGCCTCTGCCTCCTGCCTACTTGGATTAAAGGTGCATAATACCATGTTCAGCCTCCTTTTACTTTTTCTTTTTAAAAATTTGTTAAATGACTTGTTTTTTTTTTTCGTGTACATTAGTGTTTTACCAAAATGTATGTCTATGTGAGGGTGCTGGATCCCCTGGAACTGGAGTTATAGACAGTTGTGAGTTGCCATGTGGGTGCTGGGAATTGAACCCAGTCCTCTGGAAGAGCAACCAGTGCTCTTAACCACTGAGCCATCTCTCCTGTCCTCCTCTTTTCTTCATGATAACTTTCCGTAGCTTTAACAATCACTAAAATCTGTGGACCTGAACAGTATCTCAGCCAACTTTCCCTTCCCAGCTACTTTACTAGCCTCAATATTTTATACTTATTTATCTTTATCCTCACCCTCCTTATTTCCTTCCCAATCCTAACCTCATTAACTAAAATCTGAGTCTATACCATACTATACTTGGTTACGGAAGTTAAAGGAGCCACTGTTGTGAATTGGCCACTATGACATTTGCTTAGTAGTAATAGAAAGGAGCACAGTGACCCTCCCAGTTAATGTCCTGTTCAAGTAGTAGTACAGAGCTTGCGCCAGAACCCTGAGTTCCTGGACTATGGAACGGTTTTCTGAACTGTATACTCTACCACACCCAAACCACATGAACATTGTAAATACTTCAAATGAAAAAAATAGAGCTGATTAAAAATTAAGCCAAGAAAAGAAATAAAACCAGATGCATAAATGCCAACTCAGTATCATAAGAGACACAAAAAACCCAAGACAGCATAACTCCTGCAGAAATTACAACTCCTATAGTAATGGTATTTAGCAAGAGTGAATTAGATGAGATCCAGATAGAGAACTCAAGGTTATAAGTATATTCAAAGAAATCAAAGAACATAGCTTTTTCCTGAGAACACAAACAAACAGATAAATGAGATAAGAAAAGTGATGTAAGGTGGAAGAGAAATTCAACAGAGAAATAGAAACACTGAGAAAAATCCAATCTGAAATACTAGAAATAGAGAACACATTAAATCCAATTAGAAACTCTGGGGAACGTCTCACCAGAAGAACCAATTAAAGAGAGAACAGGACACTGGAGCCTTTCAGCATGGTAAATGAACTGGAACAATCAAACAAGGACAATGATAAGCAAATAAGAAGGTGAGTGAGAATTCCAAGTTACCTGCAGCACCATGAATAAACAAGTCTACTGATGAACGGGGTAGCAGAAGGAAAACAGCATATTTCCAAAGGCATAGAAAACATTTTAAAAAGAGAATCATTACAGAAACTGGAGAGAGAAAGAGAGATGACTCAGTGATTAAGAACATTTATTATTCTTGCAAAAGACCAGGGTTCAGGTTCCAGCACCCACATGAGGACTCAAAACTATAACTAATTCCAGGGAATCCAATGGACTATTTTGATTTCTGTGGTCTTCTGCACATGTGATGTGGTACACATACATACACATATTACATAAAGAAATAAATTTTTAAAAAATAACAAAAAATATCCTAGAGTTAGTAAAGGAGATGCCAATCCAAATATAGGGGCATTTGAGACATCAAACAGAGAAGGCCAAAAAAAGAATTACCATCTCATTTTGTAATTTTAATTAAAATACTAAATATACAGAACAAAGAAACCATAGTGAAAGTAGCAAGATAGAAACATCAAGTCATATATAAAAGAAGACCCATTAAAATAGTAGCAGATTTGTTAATACTTTAAAAGCCAGGATGGACAGAACAGGTATTTCAAGATACAGTACTGGAAAACAAAATTGACAGCATGGACTATTATACCCAGCAAATCTAGCTATTTGGTATAGTTGAAGGAGAAATAAAAACTTTCCATGATAAAAATAGGCCAAGGAATTTACTTAGACAGCACTACAGAAATACTTGAATGATCCCTTTGAACTGAAGAGAAATATTCATCATGAGATCACAGGAAAAAAATAATAAACCACACCAGAATAATAAAGTAAGAGAGAAGTGGGGAGGAAACTACTACTATAGTGGTTTAAAAGAAAATGGTCCTCAAAGGGAGTGGGACTATTAGGAGGCATGGCCTTGTGGAGTAGGTGTGTTCTTGTTGTAGGAAGTGTGTCACTGTGGAGGCAGGCTTAGCAGTCTCATATATGCTCAAGATACCACCCAGTGTCTCAGACTACTTCCTGTTGCCTGCATATTACCATGTAGCAGCTCCTTCTCCAACACCATGTCACCCTGCACAATGCTATGCTCCCCACCATGATGATAATGGACTAAACTTCTGAAATTGTAAGCCACCACCTCACCTAAATGCTTTCCTTTATAAGAGTTGCCATGGTTGAAGCTGGAGAGATGGCTCAGTGGTTAAGAGCATTAGCTGCTTTTCCAGGGGTCCTGAGTTCAATTCCTGGCAACCACATGATGGCTCACAATCATCTGTAATGAGATTTGATGCCCTCTTCTGCTGTGTATGAAGACAGAGCATTCATGTACAGAAAATGTGTAAACAAATCTTTAAAAATAAAAAAAAAGAGAGTTGCCATGGTTATGGAGTCTCTTTGCAGTAATAGAAGACAACTACCAAATAAACAAAATGAAAAGAATCCATACACACATTTCCATAATAAGACTATTAATGGTCTCAGTTTCTCAATACAGGAGGTGTCTATTTACTACCTCCAAGAAATAATGCACCTCACCACAGAAGACAGCTACAACCTTAGTGTGGAATTATGGGGGAAGTGTTGTGAGCAAATGGACCTAGGAAACAAGCAGAGGACTCTGTTCTAATAGCTACAAAGTAGACTTCAAACTGAAATAATGAGAAGATACAAAAGTCACTTCATACGGAAGAAGGGAATGCCCTATCAGGGACATTACAACTGCTAAGCAGAAGTGCTCCGAACACAGGTGTGCCCAGTCTCCTAAAGCAGAAACCACTAATAAAGCCCAGACTGATGCTAGCACAAAGTAGTGATTCTGTGAAAAATGTAAACAAAATGTAGTATCTTTTCTATCAAAAGTTTAATTAGGATAAAACTCCATTAAAATGTGTTTTAAAGAAGCAACGTGGCAGAAACAAATTCCTTCAGGGACAACACTTCTTAGAACCCAAATATGTTCTTAAGGTAGGACTTTCTGCTTGGAATTGCACTCTGCTTGTTGCTTTAATGCAGACAAATTCAGGAATGTGAGGCCAAGCTCAGACCTCTCAGAGTGAGGGACAGGGCTCCTGTGCTTGATTTGGCTATGTGCCCCTCAAAAGAAATAAATCTTTTACCTTGCTAAAATGCTTTGGATTGTATGGTCACTTTCTTGAGACCCCAGACCCATTTCTTACAACTTCAAAATCCCATGGAACTTTCTTCAAAATACATCATATATTTGCACTCACAGCAAATCTTTCTTTTTGATTTTATTGAGCTCTACATTTTTCTCTACTCTCCTCCCCACCTCTCGCCTCCCCATCAACCCTTCCCCTTGGTCCCCATGCTCCCAATTTACTCAGGAGATCTTGTCTCTTCTACTTCCCATGTAGATTAGATCCAAGTATGTCTCTCTTAGGGGTCTAGTTGTTGTCTAGGTTCTCTGGGATTGTGATTTGTGGGCTGGTTTTCTTTGATTTATGTCTAAAAACCACTTATGAGTGAGTACATGTGATAATTGTCTTTCTGGGTCTGGGCTACCTCACTCAAAATTATGTTTTTTACCTGCATCCATTTGCCTGCAAATTTCAAGCTGTCGTTATTTTTTTTTCTGCTGTGTAGTACTCCATTGTGTAAATGTACCAGACTTTCCTTACCCATTCTTTGGCTGAGGGGCATTTAGGTTGTTCCCAGGTTCTGGCTATGACAAACAAAGCTGCTATGAACATAGTTGAGCACATGTCCTTGAGACACGATTGAGCATCTTTTGGATATATATTCAAAAGTGGTATTGCTGGGTCTTAAGGAAAGTTGTTCCCTAATTTTCCCATGCATGAAAAGCATTTCAAGCAATGAGTTATTACACGCTTGGTGACTTCCCAGTTTTTACTGTGGCCATCATGAATCTTGAATACGTATCAATTGTCACATGCACATATCTCAACTTTCCAAACTCAGTAACATGGGTTACATCCATCTGCCATATATGATTAGGAAGCAGTCCTCGGGGATTTACCCCCAAATGAGGCACACATAGATATTGTGGGCATCTTTCACATTGCTTAACAATTTGACGAGCAGCTTCTCTGATCAACTTAAATTGTTTTCTTAAACTTGAGCTATTTTCATGGTGTATAGCATGCTACTGCTGAGCAAGTTCAAACTGAGATAGAGCAACTATTTTTGTAAGTTCGTCAGCTAGAGCATTACCTTCAGTCAACGGACCAGGAAGACTTGAATGTGCTCTGATATGTCCCACAAAACATGGTAACTTCCTATGTTGTATGGCTTCCTGAATCTGCTGAAACAATATTGGTGTAGGAGGGATCTACTGTATTTTGTGTTGCTTTCATTGGTTAATAAAGAAACTGCCTTGGCTTTTGATAGGGCAGGACTTAGATAGGCAGGGAAAATAGAACAGTATGCTGGGAAGAAGACTGGGTCAGAGCAAGATGCCATGATCCTCCGGCCCAAGATGGATGTAGATTAGAATCTTCCTCAGTAAGCCACCACCTCATGGTGACACATAGATTTCTAAATATGGGTTAGACTAATATGTATAAGAGGTTAAAACTAATGGGCCAGGCAGTGTGTTAAATGAATATAGTTTTTGTGTAATCATTTCGAGTATAAGCTAACCAGGGCCAAAAGCAGGTTGTGCGGCCAGGGAGCCGGGCGGGACAGAACAAAAGGGGCTGCATTCCTCTCAGGTGCTGGAAACACAGCCTGTGCCTCATTACAACACAATATCTTAACTTATTCATTGCTAGTTCCTATATATGGCACTGTTTTCAACACTTGTAATGCATTATAAATATACTGGCTATCAGTATATAGATTAAAAGCCTTATTAACAAAATTTTTAAACACTAGAGCTACAGCTCGCAGCTCAACTATTTGAGCTGAAGCTGGTTCTGTCTGTACTGCATGTCCTTTGCCATTGGATTCATCAGCAGCCTTTCCATTAGATGAGCCATCAGTGAAAATCAACAAAGCATCCTTTATGGGATTCTTTGCTACTGTTTTAGGAAAAATGAATGAATGCATTTGAGTAAACTGCAGCAACTGGTCAGCTGGGAAAAGATTATTAATCTGACCTTGAAACTGAGCAAATGCAATTGCCCAAGAATCACTAGTTTGGAATAACCATTCAATTTGCTGCTTAGTGTAAGGAACATTGGTCACAGCTGGTTCTTTGCCAAAATACTTCCTAGATTCTATTCTGCTCTTCTGTGCTAAACATGCTACTGCTTCAAAATAATGATTTAATACTTTAATTGGTGATACAGGAAGGTGCAGCCACAGAAGTGGTCTGTTCTGCCATAAAACTGCTGTAGGAGTTAGTCTTATAGGTAAAATTCATGCCTGCCATGTTTGGCTGTAATCGATATAGCACACCTGCTGTTTCTGTATAGCCTGCTCCATCTGTGAGAGATTCTGTCTGGCAGCTTCTGAAAACTGTCTGCTGGAATTTGGATCACTGTCTCCTTTAAGGATTTTACTTAGAGGCTCAAGGTCTCCTGTAGGAAACCTTAAATAAGGCCTCAGCCATTGTATATTTCCTAACAACCTTTGAAAGTCATTAAGAGTTTTTAAGTCATCCTTTCTAATTTCTATCTTCTGAGGCTTAATTTCTTTGGGGTATAACATATGACCTAAATATTGAAAAGGTGGGTGCTTCTGTACTTTCTCAGGAGCAATAATTAACCCTGCATGGCTTAGGCTCTGTTGTAATAATCCATATGTCTCTAGTAAAATATCCTCATCTCTATGAGCCAGTAGAATGCCATCAATATAATGAATAACATAAACCTGTAGAAATTGATTTCTAACCCTCTGTATAGCTTGAGCTACAAACTTCTGGCATAAGGAAGCATTATTTTTCATGCCCTGGGTAAGATATTCCATTGATATCTCCTCAGTGGCTCTCTGAAATTAACTGAAGGAATACTAAAAGCAAACCTTTGACAGTCTTGTGGCACTAAAGGAATGGTATAAAAACAGTCTTTTAAGTCTAAGCTAATTTTATGTGTGCCCTTTGGTATTGCTGTTGGAGACGGCAGCCCTGGTTGTAATGTTCCCATTGGCTACACTGTTTCATTAACCTCCCTTAAATCCTGAATTAATCTCCACTTTCCTGATTTCTTTTTAATAACAAAAATTGGAGAGCTCAATGGTGAATTAGATGGTGAAATGTGTCCATTATCCAGCTGTTCCTGCACTAACTGCTGGGCAGATCGTAATTTTTCTTGTGTTAGAGGCCACTGACTCACCCATACAGGTTCTTTATTTCTCCATATTATTGGGTCTGCATGGAATGCAGGTCTTTCAGTGACCTCTCCTAAAAATACCCTAATCCTGCTCTAGGTGGTCTACTGTCTGGTACGGACAGGATCAACTTTTCCCTTATTATCCTTGCCTAGACCTTGATTAGGTAATAATCCTTGTTGAAACATCTGATTAGTAACAGCCATGTTGGGAGAATATAAATATACTCCCATTTTGGACATAATGTCTCGGCCCCATAAATTCACGGGTAAATAAGGAATAATATATGGCTTCAAAGTTCCTTTATGGCCTTGCTTGTCCTTCCAATGTAATTTATTACTACTCTGTTTAGGATTTCTAGTCTGACCAATTTCTTGTAGTTGTATAATAGTCTCTGTTTTTGACCACTTAGAAGGCCACTAGCTGGCGGTTATAACTGAAATATCTGTGCCAGTATCTAAAAGGCCAGAAAAATCTTTTTCCATTTATAAACAAAGTGAGTTCTGGTCTTTGAGGACCTATGGTCTGTACCCAAAATGTATCAGACAAACCAAATTCGTCCTTTCCTCTCTTTTCTTTCTTACTCTGATTATTGGTCTGCACAGCCAGAAGTAATATTAATTGTGCAAGCCTCTGACCTGTTTTTATTACAGAAACTTCATTTGGCGAATGAATCATCATCTTGATCTCTCCCTCAAAGTCAGCATCAATTACTCCAGGAGCCACAAAGATCCCTTGAGAGTTGAGCTACTTCTCCCTAGTAGCAATCTACAGTGCCTTTTGGTAAAGGCCCATATATCCCTGTGGGGAGAGCTTGCATCCCCATCTCAGGTGTTAGCACCATGTATATGGCCGAACTGAGGTCAAGCCCTGCGCTATCTGGGGTGGCTCTGAAAAGGTCCTGTATAGATCTCCTTGTGGGGGTGTAGATTGCTGGTTTGCCCCATAGATTTGTCTCAGGGCCTAAGGCTGGCCCCTGAATTTATTTCCCAAAAGGAGATTTCATATATCATCTCTTTTTGATCTGCACTCACTAGTCCAATGCTTTCCTCTCCTGTATCTCCTACATAATCCTGATTCTCTTTTAGTCCTAGGGCTTACTCTCCTATCAGGACATCGTCTGACCTGGGGTCCCATAAGACCACATCCAAAGCAGCCTCCAGGCATTCCTGTAGCTTGCATTCTCCCTGGGGCTAGGTTTTCCTGCTGGTATAAGACATCATTAATTGTCTTTCCCTGTAAAGCAGCAGCTAATGCTATTCCTTGTGTATATGATTGACCAATATCCGAGAAGATTCAGATATAATATGCAACATTACCCTGTTTCTTAAAAGGTCTTTTAGCTGCCTTGCATATAGCATTGGCATTCTCAAATGCTAACTGTTTAATTATTATCTGTCCTGCTTCTGAGTCTCCAATCAACCTATTAGATGCCTGTGTTAGTCTGGAAACAAAATCCTGAAATAACTCATCTGGTCCCTGTCTTTATATTAGATAACTCCTCAGTCTGTTCTTTTGACAATGGACGCTTATTCCAGGCCTTCTTGGCCGCTGCACTGATCTGGACATATGCTACCATATCACATTCTAACTGTTGATTTGCTCCCATATAGGGTCCTTCACCTGCCAGCATCGCATATGAAATAGGTGTTGTTCTTTTTAATTAATTGTTGGGGTCCCCGGCAGCGGGTCCCCAAAGTCGAGACCACATGGTCAGGTCTCCAATGGTGGCGGGTCCCCGGCAGCTTGCGCGGGAGGCCATGGCAGAGGCAGCGACAGCAGCAAGTAGGCGGGTGCATGAGACCAGAGGGGTATTAAAGTTAAACATTTATTAGGTAGATTATGGATGGGGAAAAAGCAGAAGAGGAGAGAGAAGGAGAAAGAGAAAGAAAGAAGGGGAGAGAGAGGCGGGAGAAGAACAGAAGCCTGCCCACCCACCCACTCTGGGGCGGGGGACAGAGAGAATGAATCTGCGACCATAGGCAGGTTTGCAGGCAGACAAGGAGTGGGCATGGCTTTCCCTTAAAGGGACAGAATCCATTACAATAGGAATCCGCTGAGTCCTGACATTGTTCTGTAAATTCAGTTTTCCACAATAGATAATCTCCTCCTGACAGGCAAGCCTTGGCTATCTGCTTCCAATCCTCTGGTGGCAGAGCTTCTACAGTAAAGGATGTCGTGGCACCGTATTGAGTGCAAGTGGTTTTTAATTCTTTGAGTAACTTAAATGATATGGGAGTATGTACTCTAAGCAGATTTTCTTGCACATCTCTTTGCTCCATAACTGGGAAAAAATGAAATCCTTGCATCTCTTCTCCTCTGCTAGTGGCTTCTCTGATACAAGCTTGTAGAAGAGATTCACTGCTATGGTTATGCCTCTGTTTCACCTTTGGTGTACTCTGAACTGAGGGCGGATCTAAACCTGCCATTGTTGTACAAAGCCTATCGCTCTTCTGACAAGAGTCCTGTATCTGCATAGTTCCTAATCTGCGCAATAGCGACGTTACCATCCTTCTCAAGCTTTTTATTTCTTTCTGAAGCCTGTCCTCGTGTCTCTGTCTCTCCGCGCTGCTGTTTGCTAGTGAGAGAGATGAAGACTCCCTTTCATGGCCTGCATCATTAGTCTCTGACCTGTTCTAACTGCTCTGTTCTGAAAGAGTATCTAGCAACTCCTCAGGTGGCGTGGATGCAACTATCTCCTGCTGGTCAGGATTTGAGTCCAACTTTTCTGTATTAGCTTCCAGAAATAAGATGTATCTTCAGGGATGCTTTCTGGTCCATAGTTACAATAATGTTGGATTCTCATTTCTTCTTCTTTCCATATGGCTATGTCTAAGGTCCTACACTGGGAAATCTGAAGGCATGTCTCCTCTATGAATTCTAGAAATTCTTGTATCTGATGCTGCTGTACTCTCTGTCCTCTGTCTTTTAATATATCTTCAATCAACTGCATAGCCATTTGATTGCTTTCTCCTTGTCCCATATTTTTATATTTACAAATTTTTACTCCCAATATTACTGTCCCATTTTATCTAAGTGCACATTATTCACATATCACCAATTTTTTTCTTGTGGGTTCTTCATGTCTCGTCACTTCTTCCTTGTTTTTTGGGGTTAATGGATCAGCCTCATGTTCTCTTCCATACTTCTGTTCCTTTATCCGGCTTTTCTTGGGGTTCAGCAGTCAGCATTCATGGTCTCTTTTGTACTTTTTCCCTTTCTCCAGCTTTTCTCTGGGTTCAGTGGTCATCCCCACATTGGGTGCCATTATGTCGGGGTCTGTACACCCCAACATAAAAATTATTTTTTCCTAACTCGACTGGTACAGAGGCGTGGGAAAAAGAGACACAGTTCACACAACCATATTGAAAGGGCATCTCAGGCTTCATTCATTCCTGAAGGTCTGCCTGCATTTATTATTCAAACACCTTTTATCCCCCAGGTAAACCAAGGTGGAAACTCATTAATATTCTCTTTCTGGGGGGGGGTGCAGGGATACCTAAACACCTGCAACTTAAGTCACCAGCTTGGAATCAACACCTCTCCCCAGGTGATCTACATATTAACAAAAGAGAAGGAGTAATACATCCTGAGCCTTTGTCAGGCGGTTTACCAGCAGTCTGGCAGGATTACAGCTGCCTTGGAAAGTAAGCATGGCCAGAGAAGCTGGCTGCAAATGTTTCATATAAAATAAGGGCCTACAGTAAGGAAGTCAGGTTGACCTAATTTGGAATTCTGTGCCATTTTAAAAATGACGTGGCTGGAGCGTTAGCATCTAGGAAGCCCTGGTGTGGTTCTCAGTACTGTCAATAAGAATGACAAAAACTGGGAGTAAATGAAAGTATCCAAAAGTATATAATTACAAATTACTAAGTAATGAAAACTATTGTATTAGTTTCTTTTCTTTTTATTGAGTCAAAATACCTGGCAGGATCACCTTGGAGAAAGAAAGGCTTGTTTCCTCTGTTTGATGGGGGACAGGGTATGGTGGCTGGGGCTCCTTCTGTGGTGGTCCATGCTTGGGTTGTTATCTGTTCTGTTTTGTTTTGCTTTATTTTTCTCCATATACCAGAAAGCAAAGAGATAAAATCAGAAAGATGAAAGAGACTATAACCCTCAATGCCTGCCCCACAGCAATGTACTTCTTCCAGCTAGACTCCAACTCCCAAAGGTTCCTCAGCCTCTCCGAACAGCGCCCTCATCTGGGGACTAAGTGAACACACACATGAGCCTCCAGGGGACATTTTATGTTCAAACCATCACAAAGAGTAGTAGGTGTCTGTTCCTCCCTACCCTTTCCAGAAGTTGCACTAAGAGGTACTGACGGCCCTTGGCCTGCATTCCACACAAGTTAGAACAGCCTGGATATGTGTGCTCTTACAGCATCAGCATGGACAACAATTAGAATGATATATTTGGTTCCAGCTTGCAGATAAGCAAACAAGCTCTCACCTAGAGAATCTTTAATGTCTGTGTGTGGCTATTTTGCTGGAAATTTCATTTTAGATAATGGGTTTCTCTGTGGCTAATCCCAGGAGTATCTATGATCCAGAGAGAGACTTAGGAGGCATGGGACAAGATAAGACTTGGCCAGAGACCACCTTGCAGTGAGTCACATGGCTCTCTTTGTACTCTAGGAAAAGCAGGTCATGCTAAGGAATATGGCACCAATCATAGCAACTGTGGGGCTTGTATTTCTCTCCTCCCAATCGACCCTTCCCTGTGTCTTCCCCCAGGGCAAGCACCCCCAGAAAAAGGGGAGCATTTTTTTCTCTGAACCCCATTTATTTGGAAATCAGTTTCATAAGTAGATGTTCAAACACAGGAAGATGTATGGGGTTTTAAGTTCCCCTCAGATTGGAAGGCTTACTGGTGAAGAGTAACAGCATTCTACACATGCTCCTTTGACTCCTTTAAGTCATCCCAGCTAGAGCTGAATGCTCCCACCTATTGTTCTGGATGTCCTGTTTGAAGGCCCTTAGCCATCCATACAGAGGGGCTACCAACACTGTCTGTATGACTCAACTGTGGTTGAGCACAGTTCATTATTGTGCTTTATCTCCTATGTTTTGAGGCACATTAGTCCCTACCAGAACCAACTTTCTGTCTGACGATGACAGCATGGGATTG
The DNA here is from genome assembly GCA_028555095.1 of Dicrostonyx torquatus. Taxonomy (NCBI): domain Eukaryota; kingdom Metazoa; phylum Chordata; class Mammalia; order Rodentia; family Cricetidae; genus Dicrostonyx; species Dicrostonyx torquatus. The sequence goes on along the minus strand of JAQHUG010000170.1, from coordinate 522,617 downwards.
ACATCTCTGACATTAGGGTACAAAGTGTACCAGTCCTACCTCTTAGAATATTCTGCCAGGACCAGGACAGTTATTTTGTGAGCTGTTGGAGCACTGACTGCTAGCGATTCATAGTGAATCCTTCCCAGTAATGACTTTGGCCTGGGGAACAGTCTTATCCAGAGTCATATGGGGATACACAGCCTGTCCTTAGTATGTGAGGTCCTCCTTTTACCATAAGAAATGCTCCAATTAGCAATGGGATACACATGTATCCAGTGACCCACCCCACACTCGACGCAATGCTGTGTGGTATGGGTGGAGTAGTACAGTGTGTGTGTGTGTGTGTGTGTGTGTGTGTGTGTGTGTGTGTGTGTGTGTGATCTCACATGGATAAAAGAGCTAGCAGAGACAAGCATGCTTAAGAACACTGTCCAGAAGACTGTAAGAAATGCTTTCCTTCTCAGCCCAGTTAACTCTAATGAGCCTTTTAAGGCTCAAGTACCAGTGGCTAGCTGCTGTGTGGAATGAAGTCACCAAAAAGTATTGCACAAAAGGGTCATTTCCAGATCTCAGAAGAAAATGTGCTAGCCCCTCCAGCTTCAAGGAGTTTTTCACAGAACTCCTGCTCAGCAGACAGGACTGAAAACTATGTTATTTTCTCTATGAATGATCCCTCCAAAACTCACCTGTCACGTTTTTATTGATCCCTGGACAGTAGCCAGTAAGTGTTTTGTTGATCCGTGGGTAGCAGCCAATAGGTTCTTTGCCTGGTGACAAAACAAGGAGCTACTCAAGTGGTGGAGAGCATTGTGGTGTTAGATTTCACAAAAGCCATACTCTCTGTTTGTCACTAATGTGGACATCCTTAAAAATAAACATGAGTGGAACTAAGCGCCTGATCAGACCTCTGCTGTCTGGGTCAAAGCAACAGGATCCACCCTCTTGTCAATACAGAACTGAGGTCCAAAGCAAGTCCTCATCATTCCAGCACAAGAAGCTACAGAGGCTGCGTGCAGCAGCTCACACCTTCAATCCCAACACTCAAGAGTTCTGTGGGAGTTCCAAGCCAGTCAGGGCTGTATAGTGAGACCCTGTCTTACTAAACAAAACAAGAGTAGGAAGGAAAGAATGGAAGAAACCACAGCTGCTGTCCCTACAACGCTTGGCCACTGTGCCTGTCAGTGGAGTGCCCAAAGGACACTGTGTGTGTGCAAATCTGAAAGAGCAGAATCTGTCTGGTCCTGGGAAACAGATTAGACAATCTTTCCTATGCTCCTCTGTAGTGTCTGCTGAGACATCTCCTGTAGCGTCTACTGAGACATCTCTGTAGCAGGCATGACTCCAGACATGACAGGGCACATTCATCTATGAGCCACCCTGTTGCGGGACTCACAGAGAAGTTTTCCCGTAATCACATGGATGTGTGAATTCACATATTCTGTATTCACAACGGATATGTTCCCTGCACACATCCAAATCAAACAGCAGTGCTATATGTGGACAAGAGGACCCAGCAGCAAACTCCACCCTGACATTCCTGGGGCACTGTGGGCCACTTATGTGGGCGATGCCCTTAAAAGAGGGAAAGGGATACTTAAAAGAGAAAATTTTAAAAGATGCACAGACAATCAAACCTCAAATTCTCAATACACCTTTTAGGTAAGATCAGACATGAGGACTGTTCACAAAAGGAAATTTGGGCTCAGTATGGTAAATAGGGTCAAAATCCATGGTTGTGGAAGCCATGGGTCCCTAGGGAAAACCTATAGCTGTTGTTTTCTAAATGGTCATTGTCAAACTGTTTCCAAGTATTTATTTTACTGCCATACACTTGGGCTGAGAGCTTCTTATTGAAGAGGGTAACAGATAACACAGAGATTAATAACTTTTAAATGCTGAGGATAACTGAATATCCAGCTGTAGATAGAACATCTGCATCATCACCTCCCAAAGCTCTTCCCCACGTGACCACAGTGAGAAAACCCCTTTTCCTACTTTTTTTTGTTATTTTCTTGCTTTGATTGTCCAGTTGAGGACAGGAGGTCAAGCCTGGCTTTTTAGGACTAGGAAAGCGCAGGCTCAGACTCCAGCACCTCCAGTAACAACCTGCTTGCTATATCCCGACTCACAGCATAACTGTCGACTGTAGAACCACTCAGTTGCAGCAAGGCCTGGGCTCTATGCATTACACACGTCTTTCTTATCCAGTCCTTCTTTGGTTTTTGTCACCCTATGAAAAGGCCACAGTGATTGGACATCCATGACTATGCAAGATTTATCTGCCTTTGTGAAAACAAGGGCTCAGCATCTCCCTCCTGACCAAATGCATCATCCAAGTGTTTGGTAGCTGTCATACTGCTGTCTGGACACTTACAAGATTCTGGATTTGCTAAGGAGAGAAATTTTTGCTTTGTAAAAATTATATTCCCAAGGAACAGTGGGACATGGGCAATGTTCCTGGTAGGCTTTGAAGATTCTGGGGCCCATCCTTCTCAAGTTGCTATCAACTGAGCCAAAAAAGGAGCATTCACGGGCACAGAACATTGCTGTGCTGCACAGGGTTAACACTGGCGAGGACCTGGAGGTGAGGCCAACACTTAATTGACTCATGGAAGCTTGGAGAAGGCAGTGACCCATACTCAGTGACACAGAAGCACCAGGACTGTCATGGATGGAACAAGACACTGCCATGGACAGAAACTCCTCAAGGTGATAGTGGTCCATAGGAACATCTGGGGAGCATTCTATTTACCTGAGTGATAAAGAACCAATGCTCCCTGCTATGGAACCCCACTCCTAACACAAGTGGTGACAGAACCTTGTGACACAGAGGCCACAGGACAGACAGCACTCTCTTGATAGAACCTAGGCAGGCAAGGTTATCATCATAGGTAACAGCAAGAAGCATGTGGCATCAGCCAGAGCAGTCTGTCCCCACACAGAATCACAGCTGCTAACAGAAGAGAATATTCCTAGGGACAAATTGTGGCTTGACTTTACAGCTGGAGGAAACCAGCAAGGATGATAAAGGTTTATGGCAGTCACCACCAAGGAAAACTTCTCACCTTTGCCTGCTCTGTAGATCTGAGTCCGTGTTCTTTGCCTTACAGGAAGGTAAGAGCTCGTAAAGAAAGATCCCGGGGCACTACGGCAAGCATGTGCAGTCACCATTTTCCTTTATCCCTTTTCAGAAGGCCTTGTAGTCAAATATTCAATAATTATACCCTGAGGGATAGAAAATAGTAAGACCCTTCCAGTGCTATTGGGCACAGAGTCTAATTAACCTTGGAAATCAGAGATCAAACATTATCGTAATAGGGGTCAGATAATAACTGGGGTCCTGGGTAGGAAAGACCCATAATGAGTTCAGTGTGCACATGGATCCACCCGGTGGTTGCGCTAACCTATGAATGTGTAATGGGAATGGCTGTGTGTAGGAGAGTAACCACGGTGAAAACCTCAGAAATGGCCTCCTCTGGCTGGAACAATGGATGAAAGTGAATGCCACCCCAACAAAGGAGAGGCTGCAGAGGAGGTAACTTTCAAAGCTATGCCCCACTCAGCTGTGTGTGTTTGTAGCCTGGCAGACACAGTCTAGCCGAAGACAGTAAACTGTTGCAAACACAGCAGAAACCCTGAGCACATCTGATTTGCCTGATGAAGTAGCCATGTGTTTTCCTTAAAGCCGACTAACAGAGTATGCACACAGAGTTTGCTATCAGGCAAACTACACTTCTGCATCTCTTCAGGAAGCAGAAAGGACACAGTGACAACCATCAGATTCGCAATGGCAGCTTTGGCCCGCATTATAACTGGGAGGCTCCAGTCAAAGACAGGGAGGCTTAGTGAGGAATTAAGACCCCTGAAAGCAAGCCTAGGTTAGTTGGGTTTTGTTTGTTTGCTTGCTTTTCTTCCTTTTACTCTTGTGTCATGAGCAGCAAACAGAGGAACGACCATCAGTGAACCCATTTTCAAGGAACTGGGTTCATAGGTGGCATAGTATGCTGGGAATTCTTTCTAGAACACAAGCTCTGGGTGTCGTCAGGACGAACTCAGACAGGGCATCCTGAAAGCAAGGAAGGTGGGAACTTTTGTTCTTGGACACTTAGGCCCATAAACTCACCGTCGTTAGTTCCCTGTATTTCAGAAGAAATTAGGAAACAGAAGTAGAGAAAGGAAATGGATTTACATGACACTTCAACCAAATTTCTCTCTACCTTCACTGCATCGGTGTTAAACACTTTTTTGTTTTAAAGATAAA
>JAQHUG010000170.1:502364-516041 GCA_028555095.1 Dicrostonyx torquatus | reverse complement strand
GTCTAAGTCACTGACAAAGGGCAAATTCACTTCAGGCATTGGTGATTTAATGATGGGTATGAACATGCATGAAGTAGAGGATGAAGAAGAAAAAAGTAATCAATCAAAAAATCCTGAAAAACAAAAATAGAAGAAAATGTAAATATACTGCAAAATTAAAACGACCAAAATATTCTAAAGCACTGGATATTGTGACAGATGTGACCTTTCATTGATTATTATGTAAATTAAAATCAAATGCACAGAATACCAATAACTGAACTTTTTCATGTAGAAAAAAAACCCAAATTGTCAGAATAGGTTATAGGAAATACAATTTTAAATTGTTGATAAGAAACATCTAAATATTTAATTTCCCAAAGAAGGACTTAAAGTAAAGAAAGACAAAATGACATATTCATACAATCTACAGAGAAGAGTTATGGCCGTGATCACATCAGGAAAAAAAGAATTGAAGGCAAAAGTGTTATGAAAGATGGAGAAACAGACATTACGATAAAAGGTTAAATGTACCAGAAACATAAAACATGGTTGGAGAGTACGGCTTGTTTGCATAGCATATATGAAGTCTTTTTAAAAAGTTATTTCATTATTTGTCTGTGTATGTGCATATACATAAAATGCCTATGGGGGCAGAAGAGGGCATCAGATTTCCTGGAGCTGGAGTTACAGGTGGTCGTGAGCTGCCCAATATGGGAACTGAATTCTGGTCCTCTGGAAGGTCTGTGTTGTGAGAGTTTATTCTGGGTGTATGTGTGTGGTGGAGGGGTGAGGTAACATCTACCTCCCCTCCTCTTAAGGTCCCAGTGGAAAATCAAAGTATAATTCCACCAAAATTCACTTTGGGGAACCAATGAGTTTATTAGGCTTACAGAGCAGTAGGTCAGGGGATACAGGCAAGAGTATAGGTGACTTTAAAACAGGCACATAGGAAGGTCTGCACCCAGCATAGATGACAACTCCCTCATGGCTGGATAAACAGAGTCACCTCCTTAGTCCTTCTCAGCTTATACATGCCTAGCCCGTCCCTGAGGACATGGGCAATTAGGGCAGAACTGCTTGCAATTGTTTGGGAGCAGTGGCAGGAGGAGGTTCCATGCCCTTCTCCAAGCCCCTCCCACTTGAGTAAGGGAACTTCGCAGTCAACATGCCCTGTGTCAGCTGAACCCATGAGGATGTCGGTGGTTTGGTCCAGAGGTCAGCCCTGTAGTGCACTTAACCGTGAGCCATTTCTCCAGCCCCCATATGTGAAGTCTTAGGTTTAGTCTTTAACAAAATACATGGGTTGGGGAAGGAGAAGAGAGAGGAGAGAGACAGCAAAAATCAAATAAAAATGTGCGAGACTAACCTGAAGTTGAGTATGGACAGAGCTACGAGAGGGGAACCACAGCACAGCCATTGTGGGGTATCTCCACATCTCCAGTAGTGTTTAGGTCAAGGTGCCACTGTGTTAACTGAACTCTGCAGCCCATCAGCTTACCCTGTGGACAGTCACAGGAGTCTGATGTTTTGAATTTCACATGACGTGTGTGAAGAAGAACTTCAAAGAATATTTCACCAAAGTACTGATGTCATTCTCTGACTATAATTTAATTAAATTAGACTATATTAGCCAAGAAAAGTAGAAAATCACTATATTTGGAAAGTCATGACCTTCCTTCTAAATAACCCATATCAAACATCCACGATGGAGCTCATTTACTATGAAGAAATGAAAGCAATGACAAGAATGACCACATCACAAATGCTATCTGGGTATTAGTAGCCTTGAATGCTCATGTTGAAAGAAAAATAAAAACTATAAATTCAGGGGGCTGGAGAGATGGCTCAGTGGTTAAGAGCACTGAGTGCTCTTCCAGAGGACCCAGGTTCAATTCCCAGCACCCACATGGCAGATCACAACTGTCTGAAGATCCAGTTGTAGGGGATCTGACACCTTCACACCAATGCACATAAAATAAAGTTAAAAAAATTAAAAAAGAGAGAAAATCTTTATTTAAAAAAACTATAAATTCAATATTCATTTTAATATACAACTTAAGAAATTGTTAAATAGCTCAACATAAATCCAAATAAACCTTTTAAAAAATGTTTTGGTTTGCTCTGAGGCAGGGGTCCACTGTGCAGTCCACCCTGGTCTCATACATCCTGCTTTAGCTTCCCAAGTGCTAGGATTTACAGAAATGTGCCACCACATTTGGTTTAGAAAAAGATGTCGTCTTTCTTTCACAGGTTCAAGCATCTGTTCTCTGTGAACCTAGGCCTCAGATCTAGCAGAGCCTTAAATGACAAGGATGTGAAGATTAGCATGATCATGATGTGAGAAAATGAACTCATACCTAATCCCCCAACTTTATTCTGTGACGTATGCACTCTGGCCAGTGGTGTAAGGCATAGTGTGCACCCTAGAAGGAAAGTATCCTAAATGTTTTGTCCGGGATGATGAAAAAGTTTATATAATTGGTGGTTTCAAAGTGTTATCTGGATAGCTGCTCCAGCTGGGGGGGGGCATATGAAGTAGAACCAGTGGGTCCCCACTACCAAATCTCATCCATCCTCAAATAACCCTTGTTTGGAGTTGATACAAGGACCCATACTGTGGGATAATGGTCTTGCATACTGTAAAGATTTTTTTACTTGTATTGATTTAATAAAATGCTGAGTGGCCAATAGCCAGGCAGGAAGTTTAGGCAGATTGACCACACTAAGAATTCTGGGAAGAGGAAAAGGCAGAGACACAGTCACCAGTCAGATGCAGAGGAAGCTAGATGAGAATGCCTCACTGAGAAAAGGTACCAAGCCACGTAGTTAAACATAGACAAGAATTATGGGTTAATTTAAATTGGAAGAAGTAGTTAGTCATAAGCCTGAACAATAGGCCAGACAGTTTACAATTAATATAAGCCTCTGTGTGTTTCTTTAGGACTGAAGGGCTGAGGGACCAGACTGGACAGAAACTTCCGACTACGGATCCATGTTAGAAAGCACATTGGGAAAACAAGCATTCTGTAAACCTTCACAGAGGAGCTAGAAGAGACATTACAGGCAAAGAAGTACATCTACCATGGAGAAGATGTCAATTTTAGTATGAAGCCTTGTCCTTCCCTTGATATAAGAGGCCAATATAATCAATTTGTCACCAAGAAACTGACTGGAAGTCTCATGGGATGGTCCCATGAGATGGTCCCACAGGATGACCATTGATTACATCAGCCCTGGAGAAGGACACACCGTGCACTCTATCTCTCCCACTGTGGGCCCCTTCCAAACATCAACAGAACAAGCTTGGAGTTCTAAGAGACAGAAGCTAGCTGATATCTATCAGGGAGTCCTCCTGTCCACACGACTGCATCTTCTGAGGTGAATGCCCTCCCTATGGCAGGCAATGATTTGAGACACAAAGATGCCCACATCTTGTGCCAAGGCACATAAGCTCATTCCAGTGCTTCTCGCTCAGGCCTCTTCATCTCCAGCTTTCTTGTCCTGCTCTTTGAACATGTTTTTGACATGTTATAACTGGAAATAGAGTCATCCAATGGTCCAGAGGAAAAAGGCTGGAGCCCTGGAGTGGTGCTGCTGGAAGTAATGGGATCTTTAAAAGCAGATGCCTAAGTGGGCCATTGGGTCACTCTAGTCATAATATTCTGGCTCTCTGGAGTTCTGGAGATTTCTGAAGTTCCTGAAAAAGAGTTGCCATGGAAGAAGTGTGCTCCCTGCTACCACCTTATTCTCTCTCTGCTCCCAGTGCAAGATGCAATTGCTTGTTTTTTCATACCCTCCAGAGTCTACCGTTCCTCATGGGCTCATCACTAGAAATGACCCAAAGAAAGCCTTGAACCTCCAAGATGTAAGCTGAATAAACTTCCTTGTCTTTCATTTTTGTTTGTTTGTTTTTCAAGACAGGGTTTCTCTGTGTAACTCTGGATGTCCTGGAGCTTGCTATGTAGACCAGGCTGGCCTCAAATCCAGAGATCTGCCTGCCTTTGCCTCCCGAGTGCTGGGATCACTCCATGCCCCACTCCTCCTTGCCTTTCTAAGTAGCCTTCATTGCGGCAATGAGAAGCGAAGGTAACTCCATCATGCCTCTTCCTTCCTCCATACAAAGTGAACTGTCAAGTACCCTGCTGTGTTCGCTTTCTAACCTCTGAACAAACACCTGATGAGAAGCGGCTGGTGGGAAGAAGTACCTATTTTGGCTCATAGTTCTATAAAGAACAAGATGTGGTGGGTGGGGCTATGTCCAGGGAGGCATTTGGCAACCTCCACATCTTAGAGGGATCAGAAAGCAGAGATCTCAGCCCAGAGTCAAGGTTAGCTGTAACCCCTACCATTAAATGTCTTCCAATTAGACCCCACATCTAAAAGGTTCCCCAACCTCCAGACACAGAGCCAAGTGTTGAAACAGGCGAACCGGCGGGTGGCATTTCACACTCAAACCACAATACCTTTCACAGATCTGGTCGCTGGCAAGATTCTCCCATGCTACTGTTTGGGAACCTATGCTGATGTGACTGTGGTTCCTTCTAGATCACCCCCAAAGCATAAGCTTTTTCCTTCATCAGTTTATCATACAAACATGCTCAAGGCTGTGGCATGGGCTGAGAAACCAACTATAATGCAGCCAAGGAGGAAGACAGTGGGATCCTGGCCATGTGTTCACTTAATTGTCCTGTGTTCTTTGGACCTACTCCCAGGGACTGCTTCCATTATACCTGAAAGGCAGCCCCAGCTTCTGAGTCATTTGATGCCTCACGGGAAATTCCACAATGCCCTTTAAATGACTATATTTTCAATGAATAGTTAAAAGTCACTTCTTACAAAAAGAATAGCCTTGTACCAGGTTTCTATGGCTCTGTCCTGCAAGTCTAATAACAAACCTTCCAGAGACTCTACACAGCATCTTTATCTACCACAAATAACCTTTCTGCACACAGGGCATTTTGACCCACAGCACCGATCTGCTACAAAGACTCTCCTTGATCTATGTATTATTTGAACTACAAAATAGATGAATCAATGCTATATTTTCAGTCAAATAGATGATAACCCCAAATCCCAAGAACTCTGATAATGCTGTGTTTTTCTCAGCAAGAAGAGATAGTTGGGATACAGCACCCCATCTCAGGGCAGTGGATCCCCACAGTTTTTTCACCAATCTAACAGAGCTCTAAATTTTAGGAAAAGGGAGCTTTATCTCTCATCTACTTTCCTGGCTCTATTTTGTTCAGTCCAATTAGAATCATGCTCTGTGGAACGTGAGGATGATCCAGGACCCTGGGGTTTTTTTGTTATGGGAGAATTAGCACTACCTGGGGCAAGGCAAGAAATCTGTTTCCCATTCATGAACAAAATGAACAAAGTAACTTTGAATTCCTTACTGGTGAAGGATTTAATTTGGGGGGAGGGACTTGACACAAGGTCTTTCTGTATTACCTTGCCTGGCCTGGAACTCCCTAAGTAGACTAGGCTGACCTTGAACTCATAGAGATCCACTGGCCTCTGCTTAGGGAGTACTAGGATTAAAGGTGTGTGCCACCTGAGCCAGGTAGTGGTTGGTGGTGGTGGCAGCTGCGGCAACGTTGGCAGCAGTGCAGGCCTTTAATCCCAGCACTCAGGAAGCAGAGGCAGGAGGATCTATGTCAGTTTGAGGTTAGCCTGGTCTACAGAGCAAGTTCCAGGACAGCTAGGACTGTTACACAGAAAAACCCTGTCTCAAAACACCACTTGGAAAAAAAAAAGGTGTGTGCATACCTAGTCCTGATGAGGATTTACAAGACTTACAAGCTCAGTTGCTGCACACTGAGTGTCAAAAGCTGTACTGATCTGCTCTGATAGAGATTGGCCCAGATGCGTTTGGAGCTGTGGCTTGACTAAACTGATGGGAAATCACTGTCATCCAATCTGCAGTTCCTGCTACCAATGAACCCAGCTGGCATGTGATAGGCATTGTCACTGTTGTGCCGTTAGTCCTTGGTGGAGGGACTGATCTCTGCAATTCTTCACCCAGTGTGGTTTTGCTTCTCATGTATTGTCTTAATTCGATACTAGAACTAGAACCTTCCTAACATAATTATTGGGGTATCCAGCAAGCCCTTCTACTAGCTGTTAAATACATTTATCCCAATGAGGAAAACCCAGAAAGAACTGCAAGATGAATCTGTGGGCCCATTAGACCCATGGGGAAAGAAATGGGAGACAGGACACTTACCTCGTCTTTATTGGCCTACTCTGGGCAGGGAGCCATGACAGCTTTCAGGTCCTCTGAGATTGGTTGTAGGTCAGATGTCAGGAATATCTATGACCTTTGACAGATCTAGACAATCCTTTCTCTGTGGTAAACACTTACTCCAGAACATAGCCATGGGTCCCTAAAGGAAGATCCAGAGGGCATGCACAAGCACGCACATACGCACACACGCACATGCGCAAGCACACAGTGCCTGCCTCTTCATGGGATCTGAGTCTGAGGACTGAGACAGACATAGAAGGTACACGAGGACTCATGGTTCTCGCTGTGGTGGATGCTACCTGGCTTTGCTCCTCATTGCCTGGCTATGCAATCAAATGCTACTTGGTCAGCTTCCTTCTTTCCTCTCCCCTCAAAGAATGCTGTGAATCAGTAGCCATCACAACAGACGTCTCCATGTCAGGGCACCAAGACTTCCACTGCAGGAAGTGTGACCACCCTAGCTCTGAGGAAGTGCTTCTGCCTGCCTCTGCTGACCTGGAATCTTCATTCCCATTTACACTAGAAGGTCCTGTTCGATGGCACCCTTGGGCCATGTGAACCTTCACCTCTTAGTTTCTCATCAACATCAGACTCCCTCACTAGTGTACTCTGATTGCATCCGGAGTAAAGGACCATGACAGTTTCTGCTAGTCTCAGATCGTTCAGGTAAAACTGATGCTGAGAGCAGAGAGAGACAAAAACCATCAGGAATAGGAAAATCTGAAGCCAGTGTCTTTATCTGCTGAGCTATCTGGATAGCCTTGATATACTTTATTGTCTTATAATACTTTCTGCCGAGTCATTTTATGTGGAAAGATGTTGAGAACCATATTATTTTTATTATTTATTTATTATTATTATTTGCATGTGTGTGTCTGTGCACGTTTGCTGCATGTTTGCAGAGGCCAGCAGAAGGGCTTCAGGTTGCCTAGGGCTGGAGTGACAGGTGGTTGTGAACTGCCTAAAGTGGGTGCCGGGAACACTCTCCTTGGGGCTCTGAGGAGGCACGTCCTCTTCCAGGCATGACGTAGCATTTTCCACCCTCAGAAAACATGGGTGCCACACTGCTGTGTTTCCTGCCTTTTTGTCATCGAACTTGAATTTATTAATTCTTTCTTTTCTGTGATTGTTTTTTTCTTTCGGTTCTTGAAGATAGGATCTCCATATCTAGCCCAGGATGGCCTGAAACTCAAGATCCTCCTGCCTCAGCTGCCCAAAAGCTGTGATCACGGGTGGGCACCACCACACCTGTGATCTAACTCTCCTGCTGCTCATTGTATATGAAGGACTCAGATTTGGGCCAGTCAGAAGAAATTTTCTGCAATAGATTTTGATTGTTATTTGTTACCCACCCTTATTTTATTTAAAAAGACACACACACGTTGGCAGGCACAAATACCCTCAGTTAAACACTTATGTAGTCATTGCCCAGTGTCTGGACCAGAATCCACAAAGATGTCCATACCTTTAAAATTGGGGAACACTGACTTACCTGTTCCTCATGATAAGCAGGTACACTGCTTTTCTCAGTGTAGCAACTTTGACTCAGATCAATAAAGAAGCAAACATACCTAGCCTTGGCTGCTTTTGTGCCTGGTATCAGCACCCAATTTGTTTCCTTGCAAAAGATCCTTGAAATTTTATGTGTCCTTCCTTGTTCGGGGAGATCCCTTATTTAGCCTCAGTTCAGCTCCACAGAGTTGGAGTACTATTTGTTTGCTTCACAAATGTCATAAAAATAAAGTTGCTTCCCTGCTGTTTAGGGAATAATGACAAGAAAAAAATATCTGCACATGTTCAATAAATATTCTGAGTTTTTTTCTAAATAGTTTTGCTTTGTGGCTAACTGAATCCATGGATGTGGGAGCCCATAACATATGAGACCAACTGCAATGCCCTGTTAATAGTGTCTCACTGTCGTGACTGCACTGTGTTCTACAGAGATGCTAGTCTTTGAAATAATGTCATCATGTCCTTTCTCTGCAATTAACAGACCAGAGTGTGTCAAAGCCTTTGCAGGCACAACTTTGCTGACTTAAAAAACTATTTCCTGAGCAAGTGTGGTGGTGTATGCCTGCAATCAAGAAGCAAGAGAACCAGAGCAGACGGTGAGCCTGGGCCTGTCAAGATAGAGCCAAGGGGACGGGAAAGGAAGAGAAGCAGGAGGGGAGGGAGGAGAGGAAAGGGGGGGGGGAGAAGGAAATTTACTTACTAATTGCAGTTCTCTAGACTGAATTGCTGAGCTAAGATGCTAATATTTTCCTGGTCTTTTAAGCCTTACTGTTTCATTCCCCAGAAGTGCTTTCCTGATTTACTTAGTAGCTGCTGTCTAAGCACAATTCCCTATACCTGCACCAACACTGAAACAGAATAGTTTGCTACGTTAAACACTATGGGATTGTGTTCAAAATACAATCTCATTTCTACTGATCCTCATTTGAAAATAAGGGACAAGAAATGTATATTCTCTGAGCTTTAGTATAAATAACCTCAGCCTACTTCCAAGAAATATTATGAATAATTAAATGATGTGGAACACTTGGAAGTATTTTAGGAAAATCAAGAATAGCACAGAATGCACTAAAATATTGATGAAGTGATGGCAATCGCTAAGGTTTGTGATCACTTTCCAAAAGAAAGTAGCCAGCATTGAGGGTTGCTAGGCTGTGTACCAGGCAGTGTGTGAAATGCTTGATGTGGCTTTAAAAGCCCCATGGTGGTCAGATGAGCCTTTAGCTTCACTTGACAGGGGAACAGCAAAGCTTCATGATATCAAAGAACCCTCCCTCCCTTCGAAGGAAAAAGAAGCACTTGGTAAAAAGTAATAACAGCAATCAGGGTTCACCTTCTTAATTATTGTATTACTGTTCTTTCTTTTCTTTTTTTTGAGGCACTGGAGAGATGGCTCAGCAGTTAAAGGCACCTGCTGCTCTTTCAGAGGATCCAAGTTACTGAACTCATGAGAGGAGTCACTCACTGCCCACTGTATGAGTGAGGGTCTCTGTTGCTGTGATAAAACACTGTGAGCAGAATGCAAACTGGGAAGGAAAGGGTTAATCAGTTCACACATCCACAGTACTGTTCATCACCAAAGGAAGTCAGGGCAGGAACCTGGACACAGGAGCTGATGCAGAGACCATGGAGGGGTGCTGCTTCCATGGCTTTGCTCAGGCTGCTTCAGAACCAGGACCACCAGCCCAGGGATGGCACCACTCACAATAGGCTGGACCCTCCCCCATCAATCACTAATTGAAAAAATGGCCTATAGCCAGATCTTATGAAGGCATTTTCTCAATAGCGGTTCCCTCCTTCCAAATAGTTCTGAAGTTTGTATGTCCAGTTGGTCTACAGCCAGCCAGCATTCTCACACCAAGAGGCTCGTAGCTGTCTGTAACACTAGCTCAAAGGGATCTGCTGCCCTCTTCTGGCATTCCTAGGTATGTGCACTTACACGCACATACAATACACCAATACAAGTACACATAACTAAAAAAGTAAATCTTAAAAACTTTTATAACATTCATTTATGTGTACATGTGTTCACATGCATTCATGGAGGACAACTTTCAAGAGTCAGTTTTATCCTTCCACCTTCTGGGTCTCGGGGATTGAGCTCAGGTTGTCAGGCTTGGCAGCAGGTACCCCAGTTGAGCCATCTCACCAGCTCAGGGTGGCTTTGTCAAAGCCTGTGCTCATGCGTTAGTAGCTACATTGTGGATTCTGAATTCTGAGAATGCATGGTGGAGGGCAGAAGTGCTTCCATGGTCCACTGGGAAAAGATGAGCTGTGGGGTCAATAGACAGAGTTTGGGCCGGAGGCCCTCTCACAGGGGGTCAACTGGGACCCCAGACCAAACCTGTGACCACATTACAGCCACATCGTGAGACTGCAAATACACTAGAGCATTGCATCTTCTCTGTCCTGTGAATAAGAGCTGTTATGATGTGACAGGCCACAAGGAAGCTCTACCTCTTCCACTGAGATGCCAATACACAGTTATTCCCTGTCCCCGGGGGAGTCCCTGTCCCTTTGGTGCTAGCATAGAGGATTGTAAAGATCCAGAGGTAATGATTGCATAACTCTCGTGTATGAACAAAAAACACAAGGAGCCATTTTCACAAATGCAGTCAGAGGGTGGTGGCAATGCTCAGTTGGGCCCATGGACTGGTGGATAGAAGCTATGTGGAAAGGCAGAATGAGAGATGCCCTGGTCATAGGGGAAGCAGTGGAGTTGTGTAGGATGGCTTTACTCTCACCAAGGCTGCCATGGGCACGATCCTGATGAATGTCCTACCTACTGTCAACAGAGGCCACCCTGATCAGCAATAGAATTCTTGGGAGTTCAGTTCAGTCTGGCCAAGTTGTGACACAACAAAGCATCAGGCCTAGTGACCAAATTGCTTTACTAAGACAAATGGCCCAGGAGGAGCTGAGAGGGGACACTCTAAAAGCTCTGTGATGTGTGCGTGTGAGTGAGAGAGAGAGAGAGTCTTGTTCTGTAGCCCGCTGACTTAGGGCTATGTAGTCCACTCTGGCCTCAACTTGCAGTGTTCCTTCTGCCTCTGCCTCTCAATGCTTTTACAGATTTGTTGAATATTTCAACTCTCAGTGTATTAGTTGGGCAGTGTCTAAGTTTTATTACAAAAGATACACCACTGCGAAACCAGTGATGGTTCAGAAAGCAAGCATGATAGCTTAGTTTCAAGGGCCACAGTTGTGTACCCAGAGTGGGTTGATAAGAAAAGAACAACAATACTAGAACATGAAGAGAGGATGGCAAAGGTGAGAGCCATTGATGTCAACACAGGGTGGCTACTGTGGTAAGTATGCCTGGGACTGGTGGAGCCAGTGCCCGAGTAACGAGGCTCCATTCCCTGCATGACACACAGGAACTAACTCTTGGCAGAAGCCACAAGCCTGGCTCAGCAGAGTCTTCTGCAACGGGGTCATACATTTCATGCCCAGCGTGTGATGGAAGAGGCAGTATCCTGCTCAGTGGGATGACAGACAGCACAGCTGGCTCAGGCCTTGAGTCCTGCCAGTCCTCACTCTTCCAACCCATCACCTCCGCTAGGGCAGGGATTTCACCTGTTTACGTAATTCCCAAACTTAAATGGAAAAATATGATTTTGTTCATTTCCCTTTTTACCTTTACTTTTAACTAATTTACAAAACCATAAAATTTGTACAAACTAAGAGAGCACCCTATGAAGTTGCTATACATGTGTATATTGCAGATTATTTAAATAAGGTAAAATGTATCGATCTCCTCAATGATTTTTTTCATTGCTCTTTAACAAAGCTCCTAAAATCCTTCTGTCTAGCCTTGTGAAATACCGCACATGTATTACCATGCACTAGCTAGAATGTTTGCACCTGTCTAACTGTAGCTCAATACCCATTGATCAGCCTTTCCTCATCCATGTTTAAGTTTTTGTGGAGCCGCCAGCTCGGTTTCCTAAAGCAGCAGCACCATCTCCCAGTCCCAACAGACAGAGATGCCACCACCAAGGCCATGGGCGTTTTACCATTTCCCAATCCCAACACCGCCAAACCCCTGCTTTCTCGTTTCTTCACAAATTACATGAAGGTCTTGATTTTTCTAAAACATTAAGTGGTCTTGTTGAAATGAAGGCAAAAAAAAATCCCTTAATGAAACAGATATGAGCTGTGAGTTCTAGTGTATCTATTCACTCAGTCAACCAGCACAAATCTCACAGGTCTGAACAGTTCTCATCATGGAAAAGCCAAAGCTTTATACATTTTTCAGTTTTGTTCATGTGAAATTATATTTACCGCAGCAGGAGGCTAGCACACAGTTCACTTGGCAGCTTGCTAACGTATTACTTTTAAATATTGGATATGTTGGTTTGAGGCCTCTGTTTGCATTGAGGGCTTGGATACAAACGATGGGGCCCAGCTGGGAACTGCTGTCTCTGCTTTGAGATCTAAGCAGTTAATCTCAGGTTTTTTTCCTTGTCAAACCTGATAGATATTGAAAAAGAAGAGCATATGATAGAAAGATAAGGAACTAAAGTCAATTTGGACAAGGAGAGAGCAGCTCTCCCAAAGGAAGCTAGGGGACCAAGTCAGTATTTGATTGGCATGGACCCTTGTTCTCTCTCCAGGGCTATCGGATAGTTAGTACCAGGACAAGGACTTTAATGTGTTTTAAAGCAGTAAGCAGGGGCGGGGGCTGAAGTTCAGTGAGTGCTTGCCTGTTTGATCCCCAGCACTGCAAGAAACCAGGTGCTAACAAAAGCCTGTATTCCCAGCCACTGGGGGTGGGGGAGAGACTGGACGTCAGAAGTTCAAGGTCATCCTAAGAATCATATTTCATTAGAGGCCAGTCTGTCTCAAAACAAAAACAAGAGGCAGACTTACTGTTGCCGGCATTGGCCATGTTCTAGAAACAGCACAAACCTTGTTTGGAGGTAATTTCATTTGGTATCATTTAATACTTCCTTGAACAAACATTAAAAGAAAGTGTCCTCTCTATGAACCAAGGGTCTCTCAAGGATCCTGGTCATAAGATGTGTACAATGAAAATGGGTCAAGCTGAAGGGTTGGGACCACGTGAGAGGCACAGTAGGCAGTTTGAAACTCAAGGAATGTGACCTTTATAAACAGGCTGGGTGAGCCTTGGTGAGGCAGAACCGTTCCCCTGCCCCCATGACTACCTGTTCCCGGTACTGTTATTGAGCACAGCTCTGTTTTTTGCCCTCACAGTCACCGCATCCCTCATAATCTACAGGGTGTATGAGAACTCTCGGGGGTTCTAGTCCCTCACTGGGCAGTGTTACTGCTACTCACAATAATAGTGATTGACTTTTTCCAAGCAATGCTGCTGGGGCAGATTTAATGACTCAAAACCACCACCCTTAGAAAGAATTTAGACATGAAGATTGTTATTAAGATTAGGTTAAGGTGTTTTGTTAACGGCTTTCACGTAGAAAATCTTGCGGACATTTAATAGTTGAGCAAGGGACTTGTTGAGGTAAGGGAACAAAACAAAGGTAGCTGACATGCCTTTCTTGCTGGGATAGGTGGGTAATCAAAGGTGATGATTAATTCCTTGTACCCATTTCTGGCCTCAACTTTCTGATATGATTTAATAGAAAGTTGTTGATGAGTGTTTATGCTCCCTGAGGGTTTAAAGTAGAGATGACTGATTGTTTTCCATACATAAAAGTTTAGATTTGTGATTATTTTAAATTTTTTTATAATATTACCTTTTGAGATGAATAATAAAACAATTGATTCTTTCTTTGTAACAGAAAAAGGCAACCTGCCAGTAAAAGAATTGGCTGAGTGCCGGGTGTTGGTGGTGCACACCTTTAATCCCAGCACTTGGGAGGCAGAGGCAGGCAGATCTTTATGAGTTCGAGGCCAGCCTGGTCTAGAGCTAGTTCCAGGACAGGCTCCAAAGCTAC
Organism: Dicrostonyx torquatus; assembly: GCA_028555095.1. Classification (NCBI taxonomy): domain Eukaryota; kingdom Metazoa; phylum Chordata; class Mammalia; order Rodentia; family Cricetidae; genus Dicrostonyx; species Dicrostonyx torquatus. The sequence continues at coordinate 502,379 of JAQHUG010000170.1, read as the reverse complement.
AGAGAAACCCTGTCT
>JAQHUG010000170.1:468825-487896 GCA_028555095.1 Dicrostonyx torquatus | reverse complement strand
TGCTATACAGACTTATTGCTATACAGAAGCTTCTCAGTACAGGAGATCTCATTTATTAATTATTTCTCTCAATATCTGTGCCACTGAGGCTGTGTTTGAGATGTACCAATGCATTCAAATGTACTTCTCACTTTTTCTTCTGTGAGATTCAGTGCAGTTAGTTTTATGTTGAGGTCTTTGATTCATTTGGATTTCAGTTTCATGCATAGAGATAAATATGGATCTATTTTCATTCTTCTACATGTTGATGTTTAATTAGGCCAGCATCATTAGTTGAATATGCTCTATTTTTCCATTTTCCTATCAGCTAGGCAGACTTACAACTTAAGAGGAGGATAGTTTACAAACTTTTAATTAGATATACATGGTTAAAGCTTTAGTTATAATATTATTATGGGAGATCTTGAGATACAAAGTAAAATTATTAAAGGGAGCAATGAGCCAATTTCCAGTAAAGAGCTTAAAGAAGCTGCCAAACAGGTACTCAAATAGAGTATACAATAATCAGCAAATAAAGAATATTGATTATGATTCAGCTATGGCAAGTATATGTATTAAGTACAAAACTTATTCTAAACCAGTTTTATAAAAAAATGCTTTTTATGGCTGCACCTTCCCATTTTTGCCGGTTAAGATATTAAACTCTTAATTTAAAGCAGTAGCTTGTCTAATACAAAAAAGCAGAATAAAATCTAGGCGATAGTTTAGCAGAAAATTGACTATGATCAATGTTTATTATACTAAGCAAAAGATTAAATAATAATTTTAAAATACTGATTCTTGAACAATTGTGTTTGCTCAATTAAAAGGCCAGAGTAATGGTCTTTTCCCAGATGATCGTTGCTGCAATTCACATGACTATATTTTGCTAATGTTATAGCTAAAGATTCCTTAAAGGATGTTGTACTAAAATTTTACAAATGACTCTCCCAATAAAAGGACTACATATATGGTTAATAATAAAAAAAAATTGTGGAGCGTGCCATGGCTCCTTAAAAACAACTTAAAAAGATAAAAGTTGCAGACAGATCTGCTGCAGAGAAATCTGACATGATGGCACTAAGGTAACCTTTGCTAAAACAAGGTAAAAAAAAAAAAAAAAGCCCTTGCAATAAATTATAAAAAGACCCGACCTATATTAATTTGGGGTCGAGGATGTGTTTGTGCTTTTTCACAGAAAGAAAATAAAGCTGGATGAAATGACTGCATATACAGTAAAGGGGTGGCAGACCTGATGACATCATAGCTGCAAACACCCCATAGAGGAGCTGGAGAAGAGTCCATGATCCAGTCTTCCCCACCCCCACAGCGAGGAGTGCCTGGTCTGTGGGACCTGTTGCCACCACTCTACACTCAGGGTGCCATGCTGCTCTGAGGGACAGACGCCTAGCTGCTTCCAGACACTCGGGACACACAGATCTAGAGGCCCTGCTGCATGATGACTACAGTTTTCTGCAGTCTGAATCCTGTTTGCTTTGGAGCTTTAGTGCAGAATGAACATCTGACTGTTATAATCTTTGGGACACAGAATTCATTTTCATTAAAATATTGAACCTGAGAACTAAGATCTAAGCTTTCCCCTTAGGGGAAAAAATACTCAAAATAAGGAATGACTGAAATCCCTCTTCACTTAAGAAGGGGGCAGACTAAGGGTTTAACTGCTGCTCAGAGTCTGGAACTGGTATTTGATAACAGCAATGTCACTGTACTCTCACCTATCAGAAAAGCTTTTCTTGTCTTTTGATTAATATGGATTTAAGAAAATTGTGATATATTAAATTGTAGATTTATTGTTAATTATGGTATTGACCTGATAGTGTTTGTAACCGCTTATAAGATGATGGAAAAAGTTGGTATTGACCTGATTGTGTTTGTAAATGTTTATAAAATGTTGAGAAAAGTTGGTATTGACCTAATAATGTTTGTAACCACTTATAAGATGTTGAGAAAAGTTTGACACACCCTGTAAATGTTTGGATTAAATGCATATGTTAAGAATTTTAGATTTTGATAGATTATTTCTCCTGACAAGACTCAGAGCCCAAAGGTATCTCTGTCCCCTAATCTCTTTTCTTCACAGAGATCAGTAGTCAATGACAAGTTTGAAGTTTCTCCCCCGGCCCCAGAAACCTAAGACAGAAGCTTGCATAAAATAAAATGCCTGATTTCCAAAGACGAGTAAATTTGGATAAAGGGAGAAGTCTTTGCCTAAGGCAGACATGATCATTTGTCTTGTTGCAGAAGCACAGGTTTTTATTAAAATCAATAAAGAAGAGTGGATTGTACATTGACTGGCAGCCAGACTTCCAGGCTATAGTTTGCACCTGCCGCACAGGAGGTGGTCACCTAGCATTTACAGACAGGCTGTCTCCAGGGTCAGGATATGCTAATGTTCTTCTGTTCCTTCTTTGTAGTTTGGAGGATGCCTGGGATAGAGATACTAATTCGGCCTATGTGACAGAGCTGGCATACAGAGCAGGAAGACAAGAAGACATGACAGAGAGGGCATAGAAAGATGTAAATGTGACTAAAGTCATTCATCTGGTTACCTAGGAAACAGAATGCTAATAAATTTACCTTCAGTTTACATTTTGGTATAAAGGTTGTTTAGAGAATAAATGCGAGGAATTTTCAGGATGTAAACTCAGGATTTCATGAGGGATCACTGAGAATCTCCCACCTGATAAAGCCATGTGAGTTGTGTCTTTAATCCCATGTCTCCCTCTGGTCTGGAGAAATAATTTATGGTCCAGGCTGGCACGGACCATGACAAATGGCCATTCAAAGTCTCTCAGTTTCAATATGGCATTTCCTTATTCAAGCAGGACCACAGTGAAGTTTATAGTACTGTTATGAAACCATGTAGAAGTGGAAGCTTGACCTCCGAGCTGATCAGAAGAGGAAAGGATCTCAAAGTAGATTTTGACTGATCTTGGGACTCTGCAATGAGTAGGACTTACCTGAGCACACTGTGTCATTGAGAGTAGGAACATGCCAGGCAAAGACGTAGGGGCGAGAGACAGCATAGCAGACAGAGGGGATGGTAAGCTTGGAAGGCAGCAGCTTCCATCCTGCAGACTGCAGTGGGACTCTCGTAGAGCCACTGTCTCTAGGGTAAACATTAGGATCTATCACTTGCTTCTCGCTGTATCTAGGGTAACAGATGAATGCATTAGTGTTTGTTGAAGGTACCCAGGCTTGAAGAAATCGTATCGGGAACAGTGATTGTTTTCTATGATTTATAGAGTTGTTTTTCTGCAAGGGTTATCCATCCCATTGCATATCTTTGGTCCCAAGACTGTTGATGCACACTTGGAGGTCTTGTATTATTGGATACTGCAAACAGTATAGAATAGGACTCAAGGTTGAGAGCGTGTGATGTCTTTCTTCAGATAACATGTAGTCAAAGGGGCTTTGACACGAGGAACTTGTACTCCAAACACAACCTTTGTGTGCGGTCAATAAACTTGCTTCTGAAGAAAGGTTCTGGGTTCAGTTCACAGAAACTGGTCCTCCCTGCTGCCAGAGAGCCCAAATTACATCCTGGGGTGACTCCTTCTTTGAATGGCCCTTGCAACATAGAGCAGCCAACAGGAAACTTCACTGTTCCTTTTGAGAAATTCATGTAGATACCCTTATAGGTGAATGGAACCCAAAGCTCTGGGTTAGGGATGACCATCCATAGGCCAATGATTTGTTGGATAATTCTTCATGACAGGGATCACTACCCAGAGAAGAATAAAAGAGAAGACTTGGTTAAAGCTTTGAAAAATTCTGTCATGTAATATCAGGGTGGGAGTCAGCAGAGGGGTGGCCTAGTCTGTAAGGAGAAATCTGTGGAGTGAACATAAAAAAAAAAAAAAGACCGTGATAAGAAGAGTTTCAGGGAACTTGAAGAGGCATTAAAGACAGATTTCTCTGAAACAGTAATGAAGACCATGGTCTATGAGCAGAGGGAGTGTGGTCTATGAACAGATGGAGTGTGGTCTATGAGCAGACTGAGGGTGGTCTACAAGTGGATGGAGTGCAGCCTACGAGCAGACGGAGTGTGGTCTATGAATGGACTGAGTGTGGTTTATGATGGACTGAGTGCGGCCTATGAGTGGACGGAGTGTGGTCTATGAACAGATGGAGTGTGGTCTATGAGCAGACTGAGGGCGATCTAAAAGTGGATGGAGTGTGGCCTACGAGCGGACGGAGTGTGGTCTATGAGCAGACTGAGAGTGGTCTGTGAGTGTGGTCCATACGAGTCTTGGGCAGGTGTAGGCTGGTGAAGAGCTACAGAGATGAGAACTGAAAAGTGCAGTCATATAGAGGTCACTGGTAATATCGAAAAAACCCTCAGAGTTTGAGGATATTTTCCATATAGAACTGTGTATATACTGGAAGTACTAATTTTAAATATAATTCTTTTTCTATATCTACACAAGGAAATATTATGTAGCCATAAAAAGAATTAGTTGTTTATATATAATGTGGAGAGATTGCAGTTAACCGTCTAGGTGGAGAAAAGGAAAGGCCAGCACACTATATATAGTAAGGTAGCGTTTCTGTACAAAGGGGATAAAAATACACATTTACATATGTAGGAGTGTCTGCACATGCATCCATTTGCTGATATATGCAAAAATGTTTCTAAAGGGATAAAAAAGAAACTGGTAACCTTGGTTACCCAGACCCAGAGCAGTGGTGGAAGCCATCATTTCAACACAAACTTTCTATACCTTTTAAATTCTATATTATATGCAACTGTTATTTATTTATAAAATTAAAAATGCATATTTAATTCTTTCTGAGATCACACACTTATGGTTTACATCTTATTTGGACATCTGTTCAAATGGTAACATAAGAGTTCTCATGCTTTTTCAAATTGCCATAGGCATTTCATTTTACAACCCAAACATTATTTGTCCAGTGTTCCCAGTTATTCATTCTTATAAATAATACTGCAAGATGTGCCCAGACAATGGACATTCCAGTTTGTGTCCAGATAAATTTCTACAGCATAACTTCCTACAAATGGGGCAAGATACTTCTCCATTGCTTTCCCAAAAGGCTGTTCCAGGACACAGTGTTATTCACCCACCTCACACGCGAGCTCAAGGCACACTAGAACAGTGGGTACTCTCCCCAGATGGTGTGGGTGTTCTAGTTTCCTTTCTGCTGCTGTAATAAGATACTCTAACCAAAAACAGCCTGGGGTTGGGTGGTGGGGCACACCTTTAAACCCAGCACTGGGAAGGCAGAGGCATGAGTTAGTTCTAGGTCTGCCTGGTCTACAAAGAGAGTGCCAGAACAGTCAAAGCTACACAAAGAAACCGTGTCTCAAAAAACAAAACAAACAGACAAAACAAAAACAAACAAACAAAAAACCTGGGGAGGAAAGTGTGTATTTAACTTCTACTCCCAGCTGTCAGTCCATCACTGAGGGAAGTCAGGGCAAGAACTCAAGGCACCCAGGACTGCTGCTTACTGGCTTGTTTTCTGCCTGGTTACTCATTCTTGCTTAGCTAGCTTTTTAGAAAGTACAGCCCAGGATGACTTGCCAAGGGATGGTGATACCACAGTGAACTGGGCTCTTCTATATAAATGAATAATCAAGACAATCCCTCACAGACATTTCCACAGATCAACCTGGTCTAGGCAATTCCCCCAATTGCTATTACTCCTTAATTGTCAAGTTTACAGTTACAGTTACCCAAGACAGTGGGACATCTGATATGACAAGAATGGTACTGAGTGCTCACCTGCTTTCCCTCAGAAAGAAACAGGTGGGCTGCATACCCAGCAAGACTTGCAATGAGGTAGGCCTGAATTCTAACAAGATCAACCATGATGTGTTTCTAGAAACATTCTAGAACCGTCCTCAATAAGTGTCCCTGTGACCCTGAGCCTTACCTTTGCCTTCTGCTTGCTGTGTGAACAGGGTTGGGTGGAGGACTCCAAACCCGCCAGTGTTTCTGGGCAGAGTAAGAAGTGGTGTGAGCACCTCTGAAGCATGGGGCTGACTCTGGGTATAAACTCAGACTTCCTTTAACCCTTCTTGCCCCAGGCAGTGAGTCCATCCTTGGTGAATCACAGGACAGGAAGTGAGAGAAAGTAGCAGCTGACCACTAGGCCCCAGGCCCTCTGCCTGCTACATTATCACCACTCCAGAGTCTTTTTGCCCTACCCCAAAGCAGAACAGGGTCCATGTTGGGACCTGGAGAGGTCATGGTGACCACCTCCCTCGCTCGTTCAGAATGTGTTCTGTCAACTAGGTATGATGGCACACACCCATAATCCAAGCACTCAGGGGAATGAAGCTGGAGAATGGAGAACTCCAGGCCAGCCTGGTTACCCGGCAATACCTTGTCTCAAAAAGCTAAAAGTTACGAATACTTACTGTGTGAAATACACTATTCTAAATGCCTTTAATATACAAGCAAACAAGAAAAAGATTCCTGCCCTGTGTCCCCTGCTAGTAGGAAGGATGGGTAGAGAAGCTAATATCTTAAAAGGCATGAGGAAGGCCAAAGCCCAATGTGTTCTAAGAGGAGAAAAGGATCACGTGCCCGGAAGCTTGGGAAAATATGACTGTGGCACCAAATGAGAAGAGGGAGTCCCCTGTGTTGGAGCTTGGAAGCTTCTATAGCAACTTTTTGTTTTGTTTTGTTTCTTTTTTTCGAGACAGGGTTTCTTTGTAGCTTTGGAGCCTGTCCTAGAACTAGCTCTTGTAGACTAAGCTGGCCTCGAACTCATAGAGATCTGCCTGCCTCTGCCTCCCAAGTGCTGGGATTAAAGAACTGCACCCAGCTGCCATAACAACTTTTAGGTTCTGCTTTGAGATTAAAAAAAATTATTGTTATTATCATCATTATTGTTGTTAGTGTATATGTGATGTGTGTAGTGGCGGGGGGGGGAGAAAACAAAAACTTTTGGAGTCAATTCTCTCCTTCCACAATAGGTTCCAGGAATCTAAGTGGTGTAGGAGGGATCTTCCGTATTTTGTGTTGCTTTCATTGGTTAATAAAGAGAATGCCTTGGCCTGTAGGATAGGACACAGCCCTTAGGTGGGCAGCGTAGACAGAACGGAAGGCGGTGCGAAAGAAGGCACTGCCAGAGTCACCATGATGCTCCTACCCGAGATGGACGTAGGTTAGAATCTTCCGGTAAGCTACCACCTCGTGGTGACACACAGAGTATTAGAAATGGGTTAGTTTAAGATGTGAGAGTTAGCCAAGAAAAGGCTAGAGATAATGGGCCAGGCAGTATTTAAATGAATATAATTTTCATGTGGTTATTTTGAATGTAAGCTAGCCGGCGGCTGGAAGCTGGGCAGCAGCAGAACACAGCCTGCTCCTCTCAGGTGCTGGGAACACAGCCACCCCTCCTACATCATCTAAGGTCATCGGGCTTGTGTCACAAGCTCTCTGAGCCATATCACTAGCTCAGTATAGGAGGTGCTTGCCTTTGTACCACGAGACAGAGAAGTAGTATGTATTCTGACTTCTGTTTCACCAAGCGGTACCCTGTTACATCAAGGGCACCGAGAAGTTAAAGCAAAGTAGAAGCTGGGCCCCAGGATGGTGGCTGCTGCTGAATCCCAAGACAATGGTGGTGGCTCATCTCGACTGGTGGCAAGGAAGTAGGGAGGAGTAGCTGATGACAGTATGGTCTGTACATGGTGCCCTGGTGATTAATGTGAGAGGAAAAGGGGCTCAGAGGACCCTGAAGTCTGGAGCCTGAGCAGCTGGAAGAATAGATTTGCCTGCCTCAGGGAAAGGTTCAAGAGCAAGGTCAAGAAAGAGATCAGCCCTGAACACAGTAAGACCAAGACTCTCTAAAACATCCGAATGGAGTAGCTGGATTGGCAGTTGATTTGCAAGTGTGAGTGGAGGTTAAATTTTGCTACCTTCTCTAAGTCAACATTGCTGTATTTCTCTGTGGCCCGCACTATAGAATCATCCATTGCAGTGTCATTTTGAATGCTGCAACACACTGTATGACTTACTGCCTTGGAGTTCTGTGTCAACAGATATTCTTATGAATTGACTACTGCATTCTGCGTTGAGACAATGATGGCTTAATTGTTCAACACTGCCAATGTCATGGCTTAAATAGTGAAATGAGAAGGCTAAGGAGGCTGAACCAGCATGACCTAGATATCACTGAAAACAAGGGCTAAATGATGATGTTGTTTATTTGACAAATGGAAAGATTTATACAAAAGGATTAGGAGGAGGAGAGAGTAAGCAAAGAACTCATACTGTTGGACACACAGAACGTGGAAGTGTGTGTGCTCAGAATACACACAGCAGTGGGAATCGAGGCTGAATCTCACAAATGCACAGCACAAGCAAGCGCTTCTAAATTGACCAAAAGTGGCATCTGACCAGGTGTGGTGATACATGCCTATGATCTCAGCATTGTTATGACCCTCATAGGCATCTCACGTCCTGCCAATTTTCTCTTGGGACCTGAGAATCAGTTGAATATCCTTTAGGACTACATTTCTAAGCAAGAGAACATATATATCCACGCATATGGTTATATATGTTTCCAAAAATGAGGAATTTTATCAGACTTGGCTGCATATTGAATCAATTTTTAAGGTCTTATTTTTTTTATATAGTGTGGGTCCCAACCCAAGAAATTCTTGCTTATATGGCATGAATATATCCTGGCTTTTCAAAAGCAGCATGCTCTGTGATAAAAGCCAGCATACTTTCTTCCAAGAATAATTTCCTTAGAGAATCTGACTTCTATTTGCACACATTCCCTTTGAGTGGCTTTTTGTTATTGCTTTGTTTTTGAGACAAGGTTTTGTCTATGTATCTCTGCTAGCCTGTTAGACTCTCCTATCTTAGTCTGTTAAGTGATGGGATTACCGGTGTATATCAACAGCAGTCCTGCCTTTCCACCCAAGTTGGTTTTTTTTTTCTTGGTTTTTGAGACAGGATTTCTCTGTAACTTTGGAGCCTAACCTAAGACTAGCTCTTGTAGACCAGGCTGGCCTTGAACTCACAGAGATCTGCCTGCCTCTGCCTCCCAAGTGCTGGGATTAAAGGCGTGCGCCACCACAGCCAGGTTTCCTTCCTAAGTTTTGATGGCACTAATTGGCTTACCCATTGGAGATGGGTGCTGACAAATACTGTTATTATAGTGATTATGTTTATTCAACAGGATACATTCAATAGCAGCATAAAATTTCATCTTGAAAGCCACCAAAGGTTCAAGGCCAGCCTGGTCTACAAAAGCTAGTTCCAGGACAGGCACCAAAAGCTACAGAAAAACCCTGTCTTGAAAATAAAAAAAAAATAAAAGAAGAAAACCACCAAAGGTAAAATAGAGGTTCTTGAAGACATACGTTGCTTCCTGGTTGACATCTCCTACCTTTTTACATCCACAGCCCATTGACTGGCATATTTTGCCTCTTTAGAATCTGAACAACCATCAATTGTCTTAAAAACATCGGCACCAGCACATTTCCATCAACATTGCTACCTGACTCCACCAATGTTCCCAGTAATTCCCCATTTGCCATGTCCGGCTTATCTACTTGGCATTCTTGGTTGATTGTATCATTCTTTGTGAAATGAGTCAGGTATTTTGAAAGATTTATCAAAATACTTTCACCAGTGGTAGCCATGGTGGGGTAAGGCAACTGGTGGCAGCAGTGACAGGCAGGAAGAGGGGTAAGACAATGGTGGCCATAGAGGGATGGGACAATTGGTGGCAGCGGTGATAGGCAGGAAGAGGGGTAAGACAATGGTGGCCATGGTGGGATAGGGCAACTGGTGGCAGCAGTGACAGGCAGGAAGAGGGTTAAGACGATGGTGGCCTCAACTGTGACAGCTATGACAGGCTACGGCCATGGCAGCTGAGGTAGTTGATAGAAGCCATGATGGTGGCTACCACTGAAATCAATTTACTGGATGATAGCAACCGAGAGAGTCACATCTGATTGACTGACAGACAACCTTCTCTCTCTTTGCCTGCACGTAAAGCAAGCAGGAGGTAGCAGGGAACAAAAATCAAAGCCCTCAACTAAATAGTCCTCAATGAAAGGGATGATGGAAGTCAGTGTTTCTCATCTCTTTAGTGGGAATGTTCTATCTCCCAGAGACCTAAGCTGTTGCGCACTGTGACAGTCTGCTTGTGAGAGCCTTCCTTTCCTGATCACACATCGCATTGTCCTACTATCGGGGCTTTCTGGGATCATCTCCTGAATCCCTGTCTCATATGCCTAAACTAAGGTTATGATTCAAGAACATATGGCACATTAACAGAAGCGAGCCTCTGCCAAGCCATAAAGTTGTGACAAATTTTAAAAGGCTGAAATGTAGAAGATGTTACCAAACCGATTTAATTAGGCAAGATGACTAGAAAAATTCCCAAATGGTTAGAAATTAAGAAATATACCTCTAAATTTCTAAATAACCCAATACCAATAAAGAAATCAAATTAGAAAGGAATTACAAAAATCAAATTTGTAAGCAACATAATATATATCTCTTAGTAAAGGAAAAGCCTGAAACTTTCATCACAAAAAGGCACAAGTTGTGTGTGGTGTGGTGGTACACACCTGTAATCCTAAGGCAAGGGAATCAGGAGCTCAAGGTCAGTTTTTGCTACACAATAAGTCCAGGTCATCTTGGTCTACAAGAGACTGTGTCTCAAAACAAACAAACAAACACAAACCAAAATAAAGATCAACAAGCTAAAAGTAAACTATAGGAAAAGGTTAATAAACTTGACATACCCTTGTCCATACTGATACAAGTACAGTGTCTGAAGCAAGAGGCAGTACTACAGATGCCACAGGCCTTAGGATAATGTGGCTATTGTGAACAGATTAACAGAACCCCAAATCATAGGCAATGTGATAAGATCCCAGAAAAAATACAATTACCAGACACAGATAGAGAAATAAAACACCATAAAGTTGTTCTGTTAGCTTACACATAGGCACAAAGTCTTTGCAGCGAAATATCAGGGAGTGAAGTCTCCATTCTTGTAATGTGAGGCCTCAAGAGTGCTTGGGCTAATAGGTGGTAGTAGCATGATGCCTTTAAGGATCCCATTTCACTCTGTTGGACCCTCTCATTTAAAAAGAGACCATATAAAAATGTTCTAAAATGTAGTCTGGTCCTCCATGTTGTCTGTTCTCCTCACACTCTTAGGAGAATGGAGCAGAAGCTCACTCAAACAAAGCAACCTGGGCTGAAAACATCTTCCAAAGTATGAGGGCTCAACCCCCAGTCCAGGGAAAATGAGCTGGGAACAGAAAGCCACCAGAACCTAGGCAGCATGGTCAGGGTGACAAGATGTGATTTTCATCCTCTCTTCACCCTCTGTTCCTTCAGTCTTGCAACCCGCACGGCACCTGGTAGCTCCTCCAATCTTGACTATATCAGACTTCCACCTTGACTCATAAACCAACAAATTTCTTTTGTTCTGGAGGCAAATATTGAGAGGAAACTCCCAATGGGTCAGGTTCAGTTTTCTTTTTCAGGTTCAGTTTTCTAAGCCACCACACAAATCTTGGGACTCAAGTGGCTGGCTTCTTTTGGAGTCACCTCAAGGGAGAAGAGACTTGTCTCATGATTAATCTGTTTGGAGGTCATTTTGGTTCATTGTTGAACCAAAATCCTTGATCAAGAACTCTCTGTAATAAGAAGTTTACTGAGCCATTACAAACACTAGCCAGGAAAGCAAAGGTCCAGATCCAAAGACAAGCTCTCACCATGGCCAGCAGTGGGCCAGACAGCAGTTCAAATATTCCTGCTAGGCCAAAGCTAAACTTATTATTTTGGTTTTGTTTGTTGTATTTTGGGGAGGGGCTTTTCAATTCAGTGGCTGGCTTTAAGCGTGGCAATTTTCAGCTCCCCTAAAAATTACAGGGGGGGACTCACTATGCCAGGTTAAGGGCATTTTGGAAAAATCTTGGGAAAAGAGAGCAACGTAACCAATATTGCCATAGTTTGCAGGGTGGGATAATGCAAAAAGCCTTGGGCTGTGAGGACAGCACCCTGCAGCAGTTGTTACTGATCTGGGATAGAACTAGTTAGTAGAGTGTTTGCCTTCTGTGCACAAAGCTCTGGGTTGGATCTTCAGTACCAAATAAACTGGGCACAGGGACACACCCTCCTATAATCCCAGTCTTTGGGAGGTAGAGACAGTAGGAATAGAAGTTCAAAGTCTTCCTTGGTTACATAGCAAATTCAAGGCCAGCCTGGGATACAGGACCCTTTCTCAAAATAAATAAATAACATTTTTTAAAGAGATGGGCTGGTACTAACAATTTAGAAAGTACACACATAAATAACAACCCTAGTGGTCTGCATAATACAGTTTAAGCTTTTAATAGCCTATTATCAACATAAAATGGCCTTTTCTTTCATCTTATACCTTGTTACGGATCAAGCCCCTCTCATTTTTCTTCTGGCCTCTGTTCCTTAGCAATTACATTTAGGATAGTTCAAGTTTTTATCAGAATGCCACCCCTGGGTTTTCTTACCTCTGGATCCTGGACTGTTTATGACCTGACCAAACTGAGGAGTCAGTGGACAGCCAAACAGCTGTGCCTAAAAACACTAGGAAGGTAGCACTCATTCAGGTCTACATGGGCCAGGTCTCTAGGATGGAGGCTTGATCCCATTACTCTCTCTGTGCTGTCCTCTTCTGATGAGGAGTTTGCTGATTCACATGGATAGAGGAGCCCGAGGGTCAATGCCTGTGACAATGGCCCTCTTTAACAGGCAGGGAACTGGCAGATACACCAATTTTCTCAACACAGTAACTAAGTTCTATGCCATTCTCAGAGCTCTCATTTCCCATTGGTAACCAGCTTAACAATGCGCTTTTTAAAATCACATTTTTATTCTTTGCTTTACTGGGGTGGGAAGCACAGGAATGCCATGCAGCACTAGTGGAGGTCAGAACAGTTTCTAGGAAACACAACTGCTTGTGAGTCAGCTCTGAGGATCAAACTCAGCCCGTCACGCTTAGAGCAAGCACCCAGAGCCACTGATCCATCTTGCCACTCTGATCATGCACTTCCTGTCTCCCTTTCCCACTCCCTACCAGTATCTCTGGACTCAGACTGAAAATATACTATCAGTGCCCCATTCTGAGACCTGGCTTCTGGGAATTGCTAATCAAGACAAACCAAACTCCAGTGAAGGATGTTTCCGAGCCATGTCCTTTCACACTTTTCAATGTTTAAAATTTCTCTAACTAGGGCCTCAGGTAGCCTAGTCTGGTCTCAAACTGTATAGCAGTGAATGACCTTGAACTTCTAATTCTCATGCCTTGCTTCTGCCTCTACACAGTTGTTTTCAATAAAGCCAGAATTTTTACCTCCACTGCCCAAGGCCTGTCTACTGCTCAGTTGGTCCTGACTCAGCAGTGGAAAAGATGGGCTGTTTACTGCTCCTCCCACAAGCCTTAAGACAATTGGGATGAAGATGTACTGAATGCAGGCTCAGGGCACAAGCGGAAGGTACAGCATATTGACGGGCATGTGTGAGGTCGTGGGTTGTTCCAGAGGGAAGGAAGCTGGGTATGGTGGTTCACACCTGTAACCCTAGCACTCAGGAAGATGACTGTGAGCCTGAATCCAGTCTGGTATACATAATGAGCTTCAGTACTGCCTTGACTTAAAAAAAAAAAACAAAAAACAAAAAAACAAAACCTAATCTGGTGAGCGTGGGTGGGAGGGAAGCCTTGCCCCAGCGCACATATAGCAGAGTATAGGGAATGGCTGTTTGAGTCATTGTAAACCCAAGCCTAGAACAGGAGCACCTTGGCCTCTCCTGAGCTCTTACTTGGCAAACCAAGTAAAGTTGGGGGTGGGTGACTAAGCTTCCTCCAGTTCTCCTAATGCCTGCCCACTTCAATGCTATAGCCTGGAACCAAAGTCCAGTACTCAGTCTTTATTTATTTAGAGTTCCAGAGTCCAGGAAGGCCAGACCCACACCAGAGCCCTCACGATTCCAAAATGTCACTCTTCTAGATGAGGACATCAAGTGGAGTCACCCGTGTCCAGTTTCCTCAGAGTCCAAGGGGGTCTTCAGGAGGCAGGAAGAGGCTGTGCCTGTGGAGAAAACATACCAACATTTATTGCCCTTGATGGGGAGACGAGGCAGACACAGCAGAGGCTGCCCTTATGGTCCAGTCTAGAGGGGAAAGGTGTCAGTGGTGACCTCGGCCATTGGCCACAAGAACAAGTTGTCCACAGTAAGCTAAAACCTAGAAGGTACCATTCTGTTTGTTTATTTTTGGAAGCTGGAGAGAGATAGGGCCTAACTCTAGCCCAGGTTGGCTTGGAACTCACCAGTAGCCCAGGCTGGTCTAGAGCTCGCTTATGAACTCAAGTTGGCTTGAACTCATAGCCACCTTCTTACCTCAGTCTCCCTAGTGCTAGAATTACAGGCATGTGGTAGCATTGTGACAAGTGCTGGGGACTTAGCAGGCAAAAATCTCTCATTCTAGGAAACTCCTTTTCAAAATGAGAGGGACAGACACACTAGTCCCCTGGTAGGTAAAGTCTGTGTGCAGAAACAGGGAGACTTCTGAACTACCAGCACCATAAATATGAGTTCTCCCACTAAGGCCTTTCTATCACATGGTAGATGAGGGCATTTTCATGTCTGCTAATGTGAAGATCAGAGAACAGAGGAGGCCTGAATCTCACCATCCCCAATTAAGAGGAAAAGTTGAAGCTGTGGCACTGTCAGCATGAAGGAGCAGGACAGAGGAAGGAATTGGGCATTAGTCATTCCTAGTGCACTGGAGAGCCTGGAGCCAAAAGGGGAGAAGGTGACTCAGTTTCCATTTTGTTTTTCATTCTTGCATTTATTAACTTATCTAGGGGGTGCCTGCATGTCAGAGGACAACTTGCAGGAGTTGGTGACAGCACTCAAGGCGTTAGACCTTACAGCAAATGCCTTAACCTGCTAAGCCACCTCCTTGCTCTAATTTCCAGTCCTGAAAGGAAGAGGGATTGAAGAGATGATTCAGCACTTGCTCCTCTCCCAGTGAACCTGAGTTCAGTTTCAAGCACCCACATGGGAGCTCACAACCATCCATAGTAACTCCAACTCCAGAGGATTCCAGGAGACCCAACACCCTCTCCTGACATCCATGGGCATTAGGCACACATGTGGTCCACATACATGCAGGCGTAATACTGATACACATAAAATGAAAAATAAAAACGAAAATGGAAAATGAAAAGGAAATGAAAGGGCTTTTTGTCCAGATGCTGGAGACACTTGAAAGACAGAAGTATTCCCATGAAATGGCTGAGTAACTGGAATGAACAAGATGCAATCATTCCCGAACATTTTCTATGGAAAATTAAAGTCCTTCTGGGCAGTTTCTGCTCTCATAACCTAAATCTTTACCCCCGTTCTATGCAAAGAACCAATGACTATCAGGCATAATTAGAGGGTAATCTTTAGCCAAAAACTCTCCTGAAGCATGAGACACAAGGGAAACTGCAGGGTGTAGATGGAGAGAGCTTGAAAGCCAGGGAACAGGAATGGGAAGCAGAGGAGAGAGAAGTACCATATAAACAGGGTAAGAATTAGATGGGAGATGGACAGGGGAGGGCAGCCCAGGCAGAAGGAAATAGCTAGAAGCAAGGCAGACGTGCCCCTTAGTAACTGTACACTGTCTGCTGGGGGCGGAGAGTAGAAGAGGTGGGGCCTGAGTCATCCGAGACCAGGTTGGAGATGAGAACCGATGGAGTAGTAAGTGAAACCACAGAGCGGTTTCCATGTAGAAGCAAACATGGTAAGATTTCTTCTCAGATCATTCTGGAACCATCACAGGAGAAGGATTGGAAAGGACAAAATGGACTGACACAGAAGCCCAGAAGATGGTGAGAAAGAAAAGGCAGGGTTGCAGGGACAGAGGACCTCATGAGAGGTGTTCAGGGGAGGGTGGCTGACAGAGTAACTTTGCCTTCGCAGTGGTCCAGCAAGAAACATCCAAAGGAGTGTTTCTCACTCTTCCATTTCTGCCATCCCCAGAGCATGTTAAGATTTTTTCTAATTGCCCCATCAATGACATTTTATTATCTCAGATATATTGTATATGTGTTTATGTACATTAAGATCATTTTTCGTGAACCCCTCCACCCCTCTTCACCCCCGCCAGTACAGCTGAAAGCAATGAAAAGGACAAAATGGGCAAGGGAAGGGAAGAAGGGATCCAGTAAGAGTCAGGGACTTTGTTCCCACTGTGAAGGAAAAGCCACGGAGAGTTTTAAGCAAGGGTGCAATGTGACCAGAATTCAGGTCATTATAAGGAAGCAAGAGGTTCAGGCAAGCCAGGGAGAAGGCTGGGCGGGTGCCCTGGCAGAGGAGGAGTGTCAAAGATGGCCAAACTAAAGCAGAGGCTGCAACTCGGGGCAGAGAACCACGTTTTGGATTCTGGATTTACGGCCAAGGCATGTGCCGTAAATCAGGTAGGACTAGGTCTTAAAGGTATATTTACTTTGAACTAGAAAATGAAGAGATTTGTGGAGAAAAAGAGATGACCTAGTGAGCCCCCTTTACCTCTCCAGGTGTGGGTGAACTTGGCGGCTGCACCTGTTCAGCGCACTGCAGGAAGCGGCGCATGTGTTCGGCACAGTTGCCAACTGCTGCCTCATTCAAGCGAAGACACTCCTCAAAAGCTTCGAACGGTTCAGCACAGGCCTGGCGGATCTGGCGGATGATGGGGCTGTGGAAGGAGGGCATTTCAGACCCGGACCATCCACATCCCCACTGCCTGGCACCCTCCAGCCCGTTTCCCACTCACTGGGAGGATGTGCAGCGAGCAATGCTCATCTTAAGGTGGTGACAGTCCCGATGCCAGGACTCAGGCTTGGCAGCCACACACTGGCCATACTGATCCAGCTCCCGGCTGCAGTATCGAGCAGTGACTTCCAGGGCTGCCTGCCTGTGGGACAGGGTAAACCGGAGGTAATCTCAAGAGCAGACAAGAAAACGTTCTGATTTGGGTCTGTGATTAGCCTAGGGACCCCACGAGAGATTTGGAAATTTTAAGGTTCCTATGATAGGGACAACCAACGAGGGGCAGAAATAAGAGCTGAGCCCTGAGCGTTGTGGTACAGGGTGGGAGTTTTTGGAAAGACAGTGAAAGTCCTAAAACAATGTCTGGTTACTGTGAGACAGGCATGGAGTATCTCCAGTCTTGACTGCAATCGTTTCCCGTTGAGGATCATGCAGCCTGACAAACATGATCTAGAGTCGTAGGGAGTTATAACTCACATCTCCAGGCGACTTCAGGCCGATCAGAGAGAAGAGACCCGCCTTTTCCGGTGTCAGGTTGACATGGCGGCGCCCAACCCATACCTCTCGGCCTCACCCTTCCGGTCGCCGAGAGTCCTGCCACTCTTCCCACCTAGATTCAACCATCATGGCAGCGCTCTCTCTCGTCTTCCGGCTCACTGCTTGTCCGGGAGGGACCCCATGTAACTACTTCCGGTCCGTCGGCTATTTTGTTTCCGTTTAATCTTTCTACTTCCGGTTTGCGGCGCTTAGAGCACACCGGAAGTAAGAGATCGGAACTGTTGCTGCTGCTCGGCACCAGAGGGGCGTGTCTCTCCCCGCAGTCTGCAGCTGTTCTCGCTGTCACTTCCCTGGCTGGATTAGCAGCCCCCAGCGCACGTGGCCCCGGCTCTTCACACGCTGCGGGCTGAGTTGGCAGCCGTGCCCGCCGCCGCTGGGCTCAGGGACAGGAGGGGACAGATCTCTCAGCTGAGCTGCCACCGTCGGCTTTACGCCGGTGCACACCCCCTCCTAATAGCCACATTGGGCCTCTTCTAAGGTTGACTCGTACATGTTTTCCTGGCATAGGGGGTAAAGACAGGGTGAAAGGGGATTTTATTGCTTGCTCCTTGCAACCGTGGACAAATTACTTATTCCCCGTGGTGTGGTTTCTATCCTCCGAATACGCCTTCAGATTATAATGCTAGACCTGGAAGTCCATGTCCCTGTTTAAAAGGCTAAATACTCAGAGAACTGAGCGTCTATTCACCTATTATAGCGAGGTCTTCTAAGACTAGACAAAACGAGCAATAACCCACCGCAGTATGCAGCTGTAAAATGGGGGCTAATGACTGCGTGAGCCTCCTCCAGACCAGACAGTGCTAGGGAAGGGCTCAAGCGCCTCAACACAGCAGTTCCAGGTAAAGGTGTTAACAGGAGGCTGTAACCATGAGTTCTGTGGTAGACATTTGACAAGGGATGATCGCTCCCCAGCCATCTGTAACTGCTTCACGTGACAGATGTAAGACGAGCCACACCAAGCACCACACTTTCATCTTTGGGAAACTTGACACTCACCTCCACACTTCAGTTGCCTTTTGGCTGGTGGCTCTGTCGAGTGTGACCAAGAATCAAATGTAGAGAACCATACTGTTGGAAGAGAAGCAGATCCGAGAAATGAAGATCTCAGATAGAATTGCTTGTTACTGGGGTTTCCTTTTGGGAAGCTCGTTCATGAAAGACTTTGAACATGTGTTCATTAAGAGGCTCAAGGGCAATTTTATCAATTTGAGAGGAAAACATCAGGGAAGGCGAGGGATAAACAACAGCTGCTGAGAGGGAACTGGAGGACTCCAGCCAGTCTGAACACCGCAAACATGGCTCTGGCAGCCTTGCTCTACTCCCCCATTCTCTCCACCTTGCTAAAAACTATTACATTCCTAAAACTAGCCACCAAGGTCTATTCCCTTAATTGGCCGCTTCCCGCTAAGGCTGACTACCAATGTCTAGCTATCAAAGTATTGAAGTCCAGCAATTAAAAGCCCCCTTTTGGTCGCTCTAATTGACATGCCCAATCGATATTAAACACCTCATGCTAACACAGGGTTTCCCCTTTTGCCTTTATAAACTGCTGTTTGCCTGAGTCCTGTCTCTCATCTCTATTCAGAGGCAGTCCTTTGTCCCACCAGGACAAATATCCCTTTCCCCATCTCCCTTGTTACTGACAAAGGCCCCTTTTGTCTTCTATCTCCTGTCTGTCTCTTATTCCCTGCCCTTTGTCTCTCTGGGGCAAATAAATCTC
>JAQHUG010000170.1:456986-467916 GCA_028555095.1 Dicrostonyx torquatus | reverse complement strand
AAAGAAATTATATCTACACAGAAACATGTTTTTGGCTTCTCAGAGCAGCATTATCTATAATGTCCCAACTAGAAACAGCTGAAACGCCCTTCCAAGTGGATGACGGATGACTAAACTAGTCCACCCACACTTTGGAGTACTATACAGCAATACAAAGGCATGAATAAACACACAACTTAGATAAATTTAAGGGGAATTCTGTTAAGGAAAAAAAAGTCTCAATATGGTATTTTATGATTCTATTTACATGTATTTCTTGAAATTATAGAGAAGACTGAAGGGTTAGAGATATTGCCAGAAGGCACAACACAACAAGTGTCCTATGTAGAATACAAATCTACACAGAAGATAACATTCCATGCAACTGTATGTAGGTATACATAAAACTGGAAAAATCTGAGTAAGCTCTTGGGTTGTCTCAATGTCATATCAATTTATTGGTCAAGAATCTACAAGATCAAAAGTTAATTAAAAAAATAGGTGGCGCTGGGCAGTGGTGGCACATGCCTTTAATCCTAGCTGAGACTGGCAGTCTCTGAGC
This sequence comes from Dicrostonyx torquatus, assembly GCA_028555095.1. Taxonomy (NCBI): domain Eukaryota; kingdom Metazoa; phylum Chordata; class Mammalia; order Rodentia; family Cricetidae; genus Dicrostonyx; species Dicrostonyx torquatus. Next base: position 467,375 of record JAQHUG010000170.1, on the reverse strand, counting down.
TCGAGGCCAGCCTGGTCTATAGAGCAAGGACAGCCAGGACTACAGAAAAACCCTGTATCAAAATGAAACACAGTTGGTGGGTGTTGTGGTCCATGTTGATAATTTTAACACTTTGGAGGCAAGAGAATGACTTTGTCATAGCCAACCTCGGCTTCACAGTGAACCCTGCTTACAAGGCCTTCAAAATCACAGCTCTTTCTGACACCAGAGATCTGAACAGGACTCCCAGCCACAGGATTGTGAGGTAGACAGAGAATGGGATAACTAGGTATCAACCAGTTCAAGGTATTTTCCATGGAAGAATTTAAACACCCAATAACAGGGAACAATACAACTGTATAAGTATATACAGTATTATACGGCTGTATAAGTATATACAGTATTACACGGCTGTATAAGCATATAGTATACACAAGCACACACACAAACCCTAATAAGCAAAAGAAACTCATACAAAGGTTAAAAAAAAAAGCAAAGGAACATAGCTACTCACTAAACAAATACACTCAGCCTTAAAGGTGGAGGAAGTCCTGTCACATTTGAAGACATAGCTGCACCGTGAGGACACAGTGCTAAGTGAAACATGGACAGCTGCTGCACGACCCCACTGAGTTACCAAAAAAGCCAACTCAGACACAGAGCAGAATGGCGTTTGCTGGAGGCCAGAGACACGGAGCTGCTGCAGCTGACAACAAGCTGCACTTGGAGCTGTGAAGGGGACAGATCTCAGAAACACAAACACACACACGCAAACCCAAAGGTGCACGAGGACACTAAGATGACAGATGTGTTTATTTACTTTGACCACGAGGTCACAGACTATACCTATATTCCAATCCATCAAATTATTATCAAATAGCTTTAGTTTACATGTATATAAAAATAAAAATTACATTTATGGCTTCCATTTTCTGTTTATTATACTACCCTGCGCCGGATGGATGACAAACTGCTACTGACAGCAGGGGAACAGTGAACCTGGACCTGGAAAGGAAATGTCCCTGCATGATCTATCATTAATAAATCATTTTTTAAAGAAGATACTTAAGAACATTTTAAAAAATATATACCAAAACCAACTCCAGCAGGTTTCAGAGGCACGGAAGCCTTGAATTCTCAGCTGCTTGTTTTTGCCTTCCGTACTGAAATTCTTGTACAGACCCAGAGTGAGCCCAACATCTTCATTGGATTAAAATCCTCTTGTTCTAATCTCCTAACTCAGATGGCCAGGATCAAGTTAAACAACATCCAGTTTTACTTTGATGTTCATAGCTGCCAGCTCGGCTACAAAATACCGGAAAACATACGGTACAGAGACAGTGTCAATGGTGTCACTGCGGCCACAGACAGTGCAGTTGTATTTTCTGTTGCGCATAGCAGACCAGGAAGGAGGAGGTTTTTCAAGTAGTGGGGACAGCAAGCTGCCACATTTCACACATACATGGGCAGTCGAGCGGTCAGAGCAGTTGAAGAGCCGATCATGAAGGAGAAAGGAAGTACCGTGTGCCAACAGAGCATCCCGCTCCATCTCCCCAAAGCGGATTCCACCCTGGACGTTTCTTCCCCCGATAGGCTGGTTGGTGACTTTGTCCCTGGCTCCAGTTGTTCTAACTTGAAATTTGTCTGACACCATGTGGCGTAAGCGCTGGTAATAAACCACACCGATGAAAATGTCTGCTTCCAGCTCCATCCCGCTGATGCCACTATACAATCTCTCAGTGCCATAGAAGTTGTAGCCAGCAGCCTTTAGCATCTCCCCGAAGTACCCTAAGGCCGAGCTCTCCTCGGAGAAGATGAAGGGGGTAGCATCATGGCAGAGACCGTGCAAAGCCGCAGACTTCCCAGCCATACTTTCGATTAACATTCCAATGGTCATACGGGAGGGAAACCCATGAGGATTAAACAGAATGTCGGGCACCATCCCACTCTCAGTAAAAGGCATGTCCTCAGTTGGCCACAGTCTGCTCAGAATGCCCTTCTGTCCGTGACGGCTGGCAAATTTATCTCCAATAGTTGGATTCCGAGGAACTCGTATTGTGATACAGATGCATTTGAATTTCCCACTGCCCGTGTCATTACTACACACTTTAATGTTGTCCACAACACAATTTTCTTTACTCCTAGAGAAAAAAAAACAAACAGTAAATAAAGTCAAGCTGTTCTGTTTGTTGAGTTTCACTAGGCTAGCCCTGGCTGGCCCACAACATACTGACCTAGAACTTGCAGTGATCCTCCTGCCTCTGTTTCCTTGTGCTAGAATCACAGGTATGTTTGACAAAGTTTACCCAAGCTCTGTTTGTACATAAGAATATTTAAATTTTGTTGACACAATGTTCCATAAAGTATATATGTAAATATAGCTTCTATCTGCTCACCAATAAGTAGATGTTACAAGTTATTCATGATTAGGATTACTAATTATCTTTATCTGAGAGAGTATCAGCAATGGAAATACTGAAGCCATTTTATTGTAAAAGCACCTGAGATAATTATTCACCTTTAGCAAGAGGCACAATGAATATTTTCCTAGGAAACATCTGTAATGCTGTGCATGATGGAAACAATGATAGCAAACCAGCACAGAAGAGGACAGACGCTGACAGTGCCGACTTCAGCAATGACCAGGACTGATACCATGCCAGGCTCCACCTCCACGTTGTGGTATTAGGAGCCAGGCCTTTAGGATGAAGCCTCATCGACAGCGGCTTTACAAAAAGGGTCCGAGCTGTTCACTGCTGTCTGCCTTTCCATTTTTCCCCACGTCAGGACACGGAGGCAGTGCCCCCATGAGTCCATCTCAGTGAATCCACCAGTGCCTCAGTCCTGAATGTCCTAGCCACAGAACACAGACAGACTTTGTTTTACTTCCCAGTCTTACCTATTTTGTTAGAGCAGCAGAGATTTAAAACAATGACTAGATTATAATTATATATGTATATGTATTATGCAGATATTTTATTTTTATATATATATATGTTAAAGGATAACTTCATTAGCTGGGTGGTGGCGGCACATGCCTTTAATCCCAGCATTCGGGAGGCAGAGGCAGGCGGATCTTTGTGAGTTTGAGGCTACCCTGGTCTACAAGACCTAGTTCCAAGACAGGCTCCAAAGCTACAGAGGAACCCTGTCTTGAAAAACCAAAAATAAAAACCAAAAAACAAAAAACAAAACAAAACAAAAAAAACCAACCCATCAGGGCCAAGTGGGCTGCTCCAGACCAGTCAGTGCTCCTAGGGACACACTTCCCACTAACAAAAAACCAGCAGTCCAACATGTCCCCAAACTTACTTATAGTAAACCACGAAGCCTTCCCCGGTGTTAAGGTTGAGGTAGCTGTAGTAGGGGTCACCAAATTGCAGCTTTGCTCCTATGAAAGGCAAGCCATCATCATCCAACTTCTGCATAACCCGTGGGTCTCCAGGTTTGACCCCAAACACAAGATTATCGTCCCCTTGCTTAAATTTTTCAGAGAGGTCTATGAATTCAGACTTGTAGACACTTCCATGAGCAAAGCCTCGTTCCCAAGAAGCCTTGTTCACGATCTGTGGAGTCAAAAAAAAAAAAAATTAACTTGTAAGACTGAGGGCAAACAAAAATTTTCAAAATATAACCAGTTAAGATTGGACAAATATTTGGTTCAGGGTAACTGGCATTTGATTTTGAAATAACATCTACAAATTACTACTGCTATCAGGATCCAGATTCATAAAGATATGATCAAAAATAAACATAAAAGGTAAACATAACAAGACCTCACAGCAGCCTTTACCTCAGATCAGGAATTAACCATTTAAAGAAAAAGGTGTTTGCTATTACACCCTTGAGAACACAAACATCCCTCCAGTGATCTCAGTAAGAGCTCACAAACAGCAATGAAAAAGATCAGTCACAACTAACAGCACTCACCATGGCATCTTCCATGTCATAGCCAGTGTAGGAGATCACGGCTACAATGGCGTTTGTCCCAATCGGATAGTTGTCCATGTCGTAATAGTCATACATGCATGGTCTCACTAGCGGGCTTTGAGGTGTCTGAAGACGGTAGAGTTTATTATCTGATCGGTCTTGATAAGTGAGCAGTGGGAAGCCCATGGTCTGCTTACCTATGGAGGAAAAAGATGTCTTTGCATCTTGTTCTCAACTCTCAGTTCTCAAAGTGCTTCATAAAACTGGAAGCAACTACAAATACATACAAATACATGCACAGAGAATGAATAACGCAAGCATGATGGCTCTGCTTATCACAGACTAACATTAGCTTTGAGAATGAAGAATCTCTGTCAACACGCCTAGGCTATGAAAACAATGCTGGCCAAGAAAAGTTCAGAACTGCATTTAATGTACTAATTATAGACACTTGTAACACACCACTATCATTTATGGACAAACGTACAATATAATGGAAACACTGAAAGGTACAGAGGATATATACTTGTATATACAAGTATAGGATGTGTGGGGACATACACAGAAATGTCAATTTTTTTAAATTCTGGGAAATAGAATGTAGGGAGGGTTACAGGTAACTAGATACATCTGTGTATTAAATACAAACAATCCTTTCAGACCAAGATGATTTTAAAACTAAAAATGCATTCCCAAATGATGGCTAATCTGGACTGTTAACATGACTAGATGTAGAAACTACATAGAAACAAATCTCTGGACATTTCTATAAAGGATTATCTAGGCGAGGTTAACAGAGAAAGGAGGAATAACTTAAATGTGGGCTGGGGTCCTGAATGAAAAGAAAAAAAGCAAACTGGCTTCCTAACTGCTGATGCTATGTGCCAGCTGCCCCACCCCCAGACTGTAATCCCTGGTACTGTAACCAAAACAAACCCTGCATGTGGTGGTCTGAATAAGAATGGTCCCCATAGACTCATATGGGAATGCTTAGTCATCAGGAAGTGGCATTATTGAAGAGGTGTGGCCTTGTTGGAGGAAGTGTGACACGGGGGTGGGGGTGGTCCTTTGAGATTTCAAAAGCCCAAGCCAGGCCCAATGGCTTTCTTCCTGATCCCTGAGGATTGGAAAGTAGACTTCTCCAGCACCATGTCTGCTTCCTGACATTGATAATAGCCTCAATGTCTGAAACTGTAAACCAGTCCCAATTAAATGCTTTCTTTTCTAAGAGCTGCCATGGTCACCATGTCTCAGACAGTCCATCAGCTGCTTGTCAGATACTGTTGCAGCAACAGGTCAAATAACTACCACAGCACACAGTGGAGAGGAGGGCTGCTCTTACAAGACCACCCTCAACACTCAACTTGAAAGACCCTGCAGACCTGCTACCCAAGAATCCAGCACCGGACCACTGGATGCAACACGCAAGAGGTTCCTCTTTATTGCTTCACACAGGTGCCAGTGGGTGGTCAGCAAGCAGCCTCAGTAAAAACTTCGGCTAGCTGAGCACACGGGGCTTCAGGTTACAGGCTTTTTATAGGGAAAACGGGTTACATAGGCATCAGTCTTAGTAACAGGCATTTTAATGGCTATTTTTAATCAAGCATATATGTCATCCTGAGGGCACAGCTGTTGGCCCCCCTGAATTACCCGAAAAACCACAAGCATCAGACATAGCTGACTTAAACATGCACTCTGGACTTTTTGTTTTTGCTCCCTGCTATCTTCCTGTTAGCCCAGCTCTTTTAACCGCAGGCTTTGTAGACTTCCTCTATCAGCTGTCTGCTGGTCATCCCCCCTCCTAATTTTGTCTCCATCCTGTCCTATTTTAGTTTTAGTAAGCCAGCATAGAATTTCAGGGCTGGGGTCTTTCAAACTGTCAGAGTTAGGAAGCATCCACACGCCCATTCACTGCCCAAAGACGAATTTGCTGAAAGTAGTCAGACATTGAGAGGAATTTATATTTGAAACAAAGCAACCACTTCAGTGAACAATTGTTTTCTTATCAGTTTCTAATTATTTTAGAATTTATGATTACTGTCTTGAAGAATCAATGAACAGAGTTCAGAGCACAGTGATACTGGAAAGTCAGGGGCGTTTCTTTCCTTCCTTCCTTCTTTTTAAAGCATATTGGAGGGAGAGCCTTCCCTCGGCACACATGTTGAGTTGAACCGTTTGGTGGGCACTGAATTGTTCATAATGCATGAGCCTGAGCCAAGTAGCCTGAGACTAAGAACCAAGTTAACACTAAGACAGACAACAGCCTCTTCAGAGAGGACTATCACTCATAGCTGACACAGTAGTTACTGGAGACACAAACAGTAAACATAATCTACACACAAGAAAGACTATACTCAATGGATAGGAATCCTGTACCACCCAGATGTTTGAACAGGCAAAAAGTAACTTTACATCACCCATCATAACATAATGAGTAGGTGATTGTATATCATCAATAATGATATCAAGCTCAACATACACAGGAAAATATGCCCATAGTGATCAGAGAACAAAACCCTCAGGAAATATAAAGTGGTAACAACAAAACAAAAACAGAAGTTCTAGACTAAGGACAGACTGAGACCAAAATTCACGAGAAGACAGCATGACTTCAGTGAACACAACACCCATCACAAGTTAGAAAAGGAAATCTGAGTGGTCCCATGCATCTGTAATCCTAGTACTGTTGGGAGTGGAGACAGAAGGATTGCTGGGGCTGTCTGGCTAGTAGCCGAGCTCCAGGCTCAGTGAGTGACCCTGTCTCAAAGGAACACAGTGAAGAAAAACAGAGCAGGACACCAGCTGTCTACTCTGGCCTCCATGTGCACATGTATGCACATACAAACACCACACTCACACACACAGGAACACATAGACACACTGTCTTAGTTAGGATCTCCATCACTATGAAGACACCATGACCATGGCAACTCTTTTAAAGCTTTATTTATTTTATGTAGATATGAGTACTCTATCTGCATGTACGCCTTTACACCAGAAGAGGGCATCAAATTTCATTATAGATGGCATCAGATACCTCCACCATGTGGAGGCCAAGAATTGAACTCAAGACCTCTTAAGTGCTGAGCCATCTCTCCAGCCCCTAGCCACAGTAACTCTTTTAAAGGAAAACACTTAATTGGGGCTGGTTTACAGGTTCAGAGATTTTAGTCCATTATCATCATGGCAGGAATCATGGTGGTATGCAGGCAGACAGGGTGCTGGAGGAGCTCAGAGTATCATCTAGATACCCAGGCAGCAGGAAGAAAGAGACACTGGGCTTGGCTTGAGCTTCAAACCTCAAATGTTGTAGGATAATTCTCCTGTATACTGTGAATATATATTTCTCTCATTAGTTAATAAAGAAGCTGCTTTTTCCTATACCAAGGCAGAATAAAGTTAGGCAGGAAAGCCACACTGAATACAGGGAGAAAGAGGTGGAGTCAAGGGAGATGTCAACAGCCTTCGAAGGAACAAGATGTGTTAGAGCACAGGTAAAGCCACTAGACAGGCAAAACACAGATGAAGAAACAGGGTAATTTAAAAGAAAAAGTAATAAGCCTGAGCTGTTTGGGTGAGCATTTTGTACTTAGTATCAAGTGGCTGCAGGGCAGGGAAACCTGTTTACATTCAAAGCCCACCTCTACTGATACACTTCCTCAAATAAAGCCACGCGCTGTGAGCTAATGGGGGCCATTTTCATTCAAACCATCACACATACAAACACATACATAGAAAAAAAGGACAAGAAAAATAGTTTAAGATAAATGATGCGCCGGGGTGCACGCCTTTAATCCCCAGCACTTGGGAGGCAGAGGCAGGCGGATCTTTGTGAGTTCAAGACCAGCCTAGTCCACAAGAGCTAGTTCCAGCGCAGGCTCCAAAGCCACAGAGAAACCCTGTCTCGAAAAACAAACAAACAAAAAAGATAAATGATGCATATGGGCTGACAAGATGGTTCAGTGGGTAAAGGCATTGACTCTGCTAGCCTGGCAACCTGAGTTTAATCACCAGAAGAAGCATAAAGATGGGATAGGGAACCAATTTCACAAAGTTGTCCTCTGACCTCCACCTTCATGTTGCAGCATGTATATATCCTGACACACACACCCCCAACATACATACATACACAGGTATGTATGTATGTATTGCATGTATGTACGTATGTACATACACATATATAAATAATGCATGACTAAACCTTGAAAGAGTGAAAGACCCCCCTGGAGTGCAGAGACTCTTACTCAAGTCTCGGGATAACATGACTCCCCATCCTTGCTGCAATCACATGAGGTTTATTGACAGGAACCAGCTGGAGCCAAAACTCATTTCCCACACAAGGGTAGAGGCATTCGACCCCGAATAGCTAGGAGAGGGGGTATTTAGGGGAAGAAACCACAACCCAAAGGGGGTAGGGAGGGCGTCACTGGAAAATTCCGAAAATACCAGTGATAATCACAAGGGGGTAACTCCCTGTTTCTCAAGATTATTCTCAATATTATAATCTAACTTGATGGGTCAGCTAATTCCTGGAACACAGTCACTGAACTGGCTAACCTAGATTTTTGGTTCTTCTCTCCCTGCTAGATTTCTGGCTCTATTTTTCGTGCTAGATTTTTTTTGCTTATTTCTTTCTGCTAGAGGGGTCTGGATTTATCCAGGTCTTTCAAGAGAAAGAAATAAAGAGGCAGAAGCAATTTTGGAAGCAATTGGAAAATGCTCCCAAAGTTGATCAATTTTTTTCTTATAAAGACCAGTATATGTAATCAGAGCGCATACAAAGAGAATTATATCTAGACATACAGCAATCTCCTAAAGACAAAACTAAAGGACAAGTTTTAGAGAGAGGGGAACAGTACATTATATGGGAAACTGCACTTACAAGCCCCGCCGTCTAGTTAGACAGAACGACTGAACGGAGACGGAGTAACCTCAATGCACTGAACTAAAAGGGCCTGTCCTCAGGATTACACAGCTATGGAAGACTTCCTTCAAGTGAATGTGGAAAGAAATTTCAGAATAATGAAAAGAAATTCTCAGAATAAAGACTACTAGAGAATTTGTAGTCAGTAACCTGTACTATAAAATAAAAGGATCAGGGATGTGTACACCCATAATCCTAGTACTCAACAGTCTGAGGCCGGAGGATTCTGCTGCGTGGACATATGCATACCAGAAGAGGGAATCAGACCCCCGGGACTACTGACAGTTACAGGTGGTTGTGAGTCACCATAAGGGTGCTGGGAACTGAACTCAGGACCTCTGGAAGAGCAGCCAATGCTCTTGACTACTGAGCTATCCGTCCAGCCCTGCTGGAAGATACTGAATCCAAGACCAGCTCAGGGAAGGTTGTGGGGGTAAAGAGAACACCAAATGCTTCAGGCTTTAACTGTAGATAGAAATCAAGAGCAGTGAAAGCGGCAGTTATGTGAATAACTTGAACCCCTCAGAAGTCATGAGATTCAGACAAACTCAAGTCATGTTCCGTGACAATGTCAAGAATGACAAACAAGCTACAAGGCTCTTGTGCATCAAAGGAGACCAATGTACGCACTAGCGGAACACAAGTGATCCTGGATGGGCCCTTGGGTCTCTGCTCACTTCAAACCGAGTAAGGAAAATACGGAGCGTGTGCTGCTCTTGAATATGTTCCGTGTTTTCAGTTCCCGGCCTCCATGTCAGTGGCTCACAACTGACCATAACCGCAGCTCTGGAGAGAGGGACTCAACGCCTCTGGCTGCTGTGCATACATGCAGTACTCACACACGTAATCTAAAGTAAACTATTTCTTATAAAGAAGCCAACGCTAAACTTTCTCATTTTGATAAATACCCTAAGAAGGCTCACACGTATGCACAGAAGGGTGGGAGAGAGGGTGCTGAGCCTGCAGTCTTCAAGTAAAGAGCAAAAGTATGAGCCGGGAGGGATGTTCGCGATTAGGTGCCGGATGTGCGGGCATTCTTTATGCTATTCTTGAAGCCGCTCAAGTTTGAGATTGCTTCAGTTTAACCTGCGAGCACCTTTTGTGTGTGCGCTCGCCCACCTTACCCATCTGGCACTGGTACATGTTCCGAGGACTCTGGTTGTGATCAGAGAAGGGGATGAAGTTGGCGATCACACTCAGCAGGCTGTGAGGGAAGAGCTCCTGGTGTGTGTAATTTCCAGTGAAAACCTCATCCTCAAAAATGGCAATGTTCATGAAGAGCTGGAGCAGAGGAAGGGTTAGGAAAGAGAAGCACAAAATAACTGTGTTTGTCTGGCTGCTTCCCGGGGGTTAACGCTCAAGGCTGCTGTGTTCAGTTCCTCGCCCCAGTCATGAATGCCGAGGAGCCCCGCTCTTCGCTGCTCCTGTTGTGGAGCTGGCGTTAGGAGCACTGCTCTGTGTGTGCTACACCAATACTTTCCCCTTAGATATTTCATCCTGCATCTACCCTGTCCAACTGTCAAGGGCTGAAGAGGAAGAAAAATATTTATTTATTT
>JAQHUG010000170.1:412513-430748 GCA_028555095.1 Dicrostonyx torquatus | reverse complement strand
GTAGTTTTTAAACATAAAACAAAGGAAGCCAGCCTACAAACCATAATCACAGAGAACTTAGACATCAATGAGGACACTAAGAGAGACTTACATAGACCTAATATACATGGGAAAGTATAAAAAGACAAGATCTCCTGAGTAAAATGGGAGCATAGGAACATTGGTGGAGGGTTGAAGTGGGGAGGGGAGAGGCAGGGAGGGGAGCAAAAAAATGTAGAGTTCAATAAATATCAATAAAGAAAAAAATTTTAAAAAAAGAAAAAGGCTTATAGAAAGAAAAAAAAACTTGTCTCTGTAAGTAAAGTACCAACAAGAGGCTCGGCACACTGACAAAACATATAAGGTCCTAATGTGAATAAAACCAACAACTCCTGCTGACTAGCAGAGAAGGCGATTCCAGGAGCATCATGAGCTCTACCTAGCCTGTCTGTGATGGAGTACATGGAGGGGGAGGCATCATTCAGGAAAATCCCCACCTTTTATGGGAGAAGGGACACTAGCGAAGACTGTGAGACTGACAGTTAAGAGTAGTGAGACAAAGAATGGACGACAATTTAGAAAAGTGGGGGGTGGGGGAGATGGGGGGAAGAAGGGGAAGTGGCAGTGGGTCTGAGGAGCGGAGGTTGGGCTGTGTGAGTCTGCATAGTGGTGTAAGAGAAAGGGAAGGAGGCTGAGTATGCATGCTGGTGTGAGAGAAGGGGAGGGAGGCTGTGAGAGTGTGCACACTGGTGTGAGAGAAAGGGAGGGAGGCTGTGAGAGTGTGCACACTGGTGTGAGAGAAGGGGAGGGAAGCTGTGTGAGTGTGCACGCTGGTGTGAGAGAAGGGGAGGGAGGCTGCGTGTGCACGCTGGTGTGAGAAGGGGAGGGAGGCAGTGTGAGTGTGTGCACGCTGGTGTGAGAGAAGTAGCGTGACAGGAACATAGCCTATACCGACAAGACAGAGGGCTCAGGGTCACCAAGATAAGCAGAAGTGGGAAGTGGAGCAGTGTGGAACAGTGTGCTGTAGACTCTCCGAGGCCCAAGGCAGAAGGCTCAGTGGGCTCAGCCTCCTCCAGGGCAACAAAGCCCATCATCTTGTTTCCTTTGCTGTGGTTCCAATCAGCACAGCAGAGCTTTCTCTCCAGTGCTGCTGACCATTAACAACTGCAACTGCAAAGCAGAAGACACTGGGGGCGGGGAGGCTCTGCCTGATTTCCTTGAAGGGCCCCATGGGCAGCATGCGTCCTCAGAGCCAGCTGCTTGGGATTGAGGCTTAGAGCAGGCAGAAGCCCCACTGTTCCTTCCCATAGCTTGCTCAGGAGGTGTTGGGAATCCAAGTGGCCAAATACAAGGACAGGAGTCCAGGGCAGTCTACCCAGGCCCAGGGTCTTAGCCATTCTAATTCCCAGAAGATGCTGTGTCCCACCAGCTAGGAGGAAGTCCTCTTACGTCCTTCCCATCCCTGCTGTACAAAGACAGGTCCACCCAGCAGCCTCCCCCATAACAGAACTTCCTTCCCCACCCCTAGCCCCTAGGCAGCTAGGTCTGCATTTCACCCTGTTTTAAGACCTTTGGTGGCATAAGAACAGACAGGAGGACCAATGGAACTGAATAGAAGACCCGGATATCAATTCACACATCTTCGAACACCTGATATTTGATAAAGAAGCAAAATATATCAAATGGAAAAAAGAAAGCATATTTAACAAGTGGTGCTGGCATAACTGGATATCAACATGTAGAAAAATAAAAATAGACCCATATCTATCACCATGCACAAAAATCAAATCCAAATGGATCAAAGACCTCAACATAAAGCCAGCCACACTGAACCTTATAGAAGAGAAAGTGGGAAGTACACTTGAATGCATTGGCACCGGGAACCACTTCCTAAATAGAACTCTAGCAGCACAGAAACTGAGAGAAACAATTGATAAATGGGACCTCCTAAAACTGAAAAACTTCTGTAAAGCAAAGGACACCGTCAACAAGACACAATGACAGCCTACAGAATGGGAAAAGATCTTCACTAACCCCACATCAGACAGAGGTATGATCTCCAAAATATACAAAGAACTCAAGAAATTGGACACCAAAAGATCACATAATCCAATAAAAAAAAATGGAGTAAAGACCTAAACAGAGAACTCTCAACAGAGGGATCTAAAATGGCTGAAAGACACTTAAGGAAATGCTCAACATCCTTAGTCACCAGAGAAATGCAAATCAAAACAACACTGAGAATCCATCTTACACCTGTAAGAATGGCCAAGAACAAAAACACTGATGACAACTTATGCTGGAGAGGGTATGGGGAAAAGGGAACATTGCTGGTGGGAATTCAAGCTGGTACAGCCCCTTTGGATGTCAGTGTGGAGATTTCTCAGAAAATTAGGAAACAACCTTCCTCAAGACCCAATAATACCACTTTTAGGTATATATCCAAAGGATGCTCAATCGTGCCACAAGGACATGTGCTCAACTATGTTCATAACAGCTTTGTTTGTCCTAGCCAGAACCTGGAAACAACCTAAATGTCCCTCAACCGAAGAATAGATAAGGAAATTGTGGTGCATTTACACAATGGAGTACTACACAGCAGAAAAAAATAACGACAGCTTGAATTTTGCAGGAAAATGGATGGAACTAGAAAACATTATTTTGAGTGAGGTACCCAGATACAGAAAGACAACTGTCACATTTACTTACTCATAGGTGGTTTTTAAACATAAAGCAAAGAAAGCCAGCCTACAAACCATATTCGCAGAGAACTTAGTCAACAATATGGACACTAAGAGAGACTTACATAGACCTAATATACATGGGAAAGTATAAAAAGACAAGATCTCCTGAGTAAATTGGGAGCATAGCGACATTGGGGGAGGGTTGAAGTGGGGAGGGGAGAGGCAGGGAGGGGAGCAGAGAAAAATGTAGAGTTCAATAAATATCAAGAAAGAAAGAAAAAAAAAAAGACCTTTGGGAAGCCATGCTTCCAATTCTTTCTAATTGTTGGCTGAACCTCATCTGTCCTGCTCCTTCCTCTCTCCATCCCAACTCCCTAGGCCCTCTGTTTACATAATCAAGACCCGTTTTCAACAGTTTAGTAGCCAAATGATTCAAGGTCCCGTTTCTGAAGGGACAGAGACATGGAAGCCCTTCTTCCATTAAGGGTGTTAGTTAGCCAAGAACCACAAGCCATAAAAATGCGCCGTGCACATAGATGACTACTGTGAGCATCTCCCATGAGGGGAGCTGGAGCAAAGAAATGAAACACAGACCAGTCTCAAGGTGGCCAGGCCAACCTATATCTTAAACACTGGTGACAGAGGAAGACTTAGTGTGGCACAGGTGTCTCATGGTCACCAGGCCCGCATCACTAAAGCCCAACCCTAGGGGACCCACACATAAAACCATGTCACTAGAAGAATTTGTGTTGGCATTTAAGGTTTGGCAGAATACAAAGAAATCCTCTGTAGTTAGGCATTACAGTTACTAGCTAATAGAAAAACAAACTAAAGGCATCTCTACTAGACAAAACCCAAGCAATTGTAAATCAGGAGAGGCTGGACTGGTAAGACACGCAGTGGGACATGCAGCATATGGGTGACAGCCTGAGCTCAGTCCCCAGGACCACATAAAGGCGGAAGAGAGGACTGGCTCTACAAGGCTGCTCTCTGACCTTCACACACATGCTGTTGCACATGTGTCCCTGTACACACACACACACACACACACACACACACACACACAAAGAGGGGAAAAATGAGTGAGAAACACTATTACCAGGAAGCATAGTTTGCTCATTCAGAGAATACAGACCTAGAACTGGGTGGCAGCACAGAGCCAGGCTCAAAGATTCAAAAAAAGCAAGGCTGGGACACCAGAGTGTGAACAATTCCATAAAGAAAACAAAAACTAGTTTTTGGCTGATGGCAACTGAGATAATGGAAGAAATGGTAAGGCTTTGGAGAGAGAAAGTGGGAGCCATGGTGAGGGAGGCAGGGATGCCACAGAAAGTCAAGACCGCAGGCAGGTAAGAGCTGTGCTGCGGAATGGAACCTGTGACAGAGCTGCAGAGGCAGGCGAGGCAGAAGTCGCATGGGCGGAAGGGAACTGAGGCTTCTATTTTCTCACTCAGGCTGCGCTGGGAAAGAAGGATATTATGGGGGCAGTGCAGAAATAGAAATTCTGGTAAGGAGGCTCCCTGCAAACATCCCCCAGCCATGGAACGTGACGGGTAAAGAGCCTGAGGAACGGAGGCTGGAGACAGAGTCGACAGGACCCGTGAACTGAGGGGATGGGAGCAGGAGGCAAGCACTCTGCTGGTTCCTGAGGAGGGAAATGGCATCCCCTCCATTCCCTCCAGTCATGGAAAATTCTGGAGAGGAGGATAGGGGGTGGTGCTTCCTAGTAGACCCACAGACATCCTCACAGGATCTGGGGACGGCAGGTGGAGACGCTGTCTAGAGTTCAGGAGCGGCATTAACTTGATGGCTTTATTAAGAAAATTAACATGAACACATACAGGGGAGGTGGAGCAGAGAAGAGAGCCAAAGGCCATCCGGAGCCAGAACCTGAGGTCCTTGGTGAGGAAGAGAGAGTCCAGCTTGCTTGCAGCCTCCCTACTCGGCCTCATCTGGTATACAGGGACCAGAGGCAATAGAGAAGAAAGATTCAGCAAGAGAGAAGCAGCCACCTCCAAAGCTGCCACAAGGAAATGACATAAAGGGGCTGTCAGGTCCGAACGGTCATTTCAAGGAATGCTTCCTGGACAAAGATAAGGCAGCTCCTGAAAATGCTGTGGTTCAAAGATTGGTCCATGGAGAAGCCAGGTTGAGGGTGTACTCACTGGAGCAGGGTGTGGCTTCATGGAGAAGCAGCTGGGAAAGTGAAGCAGGCATGTGGTAATGGGAGCCTCCCCAGGAGAGGGCGGGGGAGGAGAGAGAGAGAGGGAGGGAGGGAGAGAGAGGGAGAGAGGGAGAGAGAGAGAGAGAGAGAGAGAGGGAGAGAGAGGGAGAGAGGGAGGGAGAGAGAGGGAGAGAGGGAGAGAGAGAAAAAGAGAGGGAGAGAGAGAGAGAGAGAGAGGGAGGGAGGGAGGGAGGGAGGGAGGGAGGGGAGAAAGAGGAGGAGGAGAGACAGAGGAGAGAGGGGGAGGTGGTATGGAAAATGAAGAAGACAGGAAGACATCAGGAGGTGAGGATGGGGCAGAACACTCTGGAGGACTGGGTCTTTGGTAGAAGGGGCAGGAAGAAACACTGGATGCACAGCTGTCAATGCTGAAGGGAGAACTGAAGAAAAGCACCTGCTAACTCCATCCTCGGCATCTCTTGCGGGCACTCCTCCGCTCTCAGTTCTGGCCATTGCCATGAGAAGGCCTTGTGTAAAGTCATATCCCCTGTGACGTTCTTCTGTACTATAAAGTTTGTCTCAGTTTGTAACCATATTCACCTGGTCCTTTCCCTTCCCCACACCCACTGTGGGACCTGGAAGCTCGGGCAGAGCCTAAGGGGCACCTGTTGGCTGCAGGGACTGGAAAATGCAAGCGCATTATCTACTCCAGCCCAAGTGAGTGGTGAAGGCCTGGCCTTTGAACTAACATGTGTCCACACTGTCCCCTGTGGGTGGGGCTTTCTCCTGAACCATAGGAAAATCACCTCAGCTTCAGAGGTAGACACAAGTTCCATGGAAGGTTCCCGACATGATAAGAGTGCATCTTCAGAATATCAAACAACAAAGGGGAGTTATACAGGGCTGCCTGTACAAGAAGTCCAGCTCAGCCGGGCGGTGGTGGCGCACGCCTTTAATCCCAGCACTCGGGAGGCAGAGGCAGGTGGATCTTTGTGAGTTCGAGACCAGCCTGGTCTACAATAGCTAGTTCCAGCGCAGGCCCCAAAGCCACAGAGAAACCCTGTCTCGAAAAACCAAAAGAAAAGAAAACAAGAAGTCCAGCTCACACAAAAGACACCAGGCAGGAGGAAGAGGACGCTTTCCTGCTTCCAGGGACAGGCTCTCCTCAGCTAAGCATCTAAACTCACATGCAACCCAGCACAAAGCAAGGTCCCCAAGTCCCTTTGGAAAATCTCTGTACCGTGCAGCTGAGCCCTATTGCCTTACAGGCTCTACTGTGTCACCTCCTGCCTGGGAAGCCCTTGAATTTCACTGTCTCTTACTCACGGGGTCCAGCTTATTCAACCTGTCACATGGACATGGCAGTGACAGTATTTCTCTTACAATTTGGGGTGTGGGGAACTTTGTTATTACTTGGAGGCAGGATCTCACTCTATAGCCCAGGCCATCCTGCAACTCACTGGTTATAACCCAGGATGGCCTTGAACCCACAGTGATCCTCCTACCTCAGCCTCTCTGGTGCTGAGATTACAGGTCTAACTCATCATACCCAGCTTAGTCTTGTTTGATACCCTGCTGGCATAAACAGCCAGGGAAATGACTCAGCTGAGCCCTTCTGCCAGGTCTCTAAAGGACTGCCCTCACTGTGACAGCTACCCTGACAGCAGTCACGGGGTCCATGCTTGAACCTGTCAGACTACCCAAGGTGCACATCTGACTTCCAGTTTTTCAACACAGGTGGGTTCAGGCTTACTGAGCACACGCAGGGGCACCGTTGACCTCGATGAGCCAGACCTTCAGCTCCTCGTCCACCATGAAGTCGAAGCCAAAGAGCTGGAAGCTCTGGTAAGGGAGGTGCCTGGTGCTGATGGCCGGCTCCACACTCATGAGGCAGCTCCTGTGAAGTAAAAGGGGGAGAGCTCACTGAGAACGGAGTGGAGGAGCAGAAGGAACACACAGACTATGCCTGGAAGATCTTATACCAAGCGTGCATAAAAATCAGTTTCGCCTTACTTATCTTTTTCAATGGATAAATTCTCCTGACTATTCAAGAGAAGGCTATTTATTAAACAACCTGTTAGGGACACATGCATCGCTCCTGTTCTTCCAGGTCAAAGCTGCCAGCTCAGGTCCCACTCTGGGCAGCTCGGCACCAAGCCACCGTGCATCTCCATCAGTAATGCAGATGTCACTGGCTCTTGCTATGGCTGGTTATGTGTATCACCGGTGGCCAGTGAGCCCCAGAATCCTCCTGTTTGTGTCCCCCTCTCCGTGCTGGAGTTTCAAGTCACACATGAGTGCTGGGGACGAAACTCAGGCTCCTCAGGCTTGCCCAGCAGTGACTTCACCAACTGAGCCACCTCTCCAGACCACGTGAAAAGTGCACTGGTATTTGTTGGGAAATGTCCGTTAGAGCAGGAGTTGCAGAAAGAAAGCTGGGCAGCATTGATTTCTCTTGCTAGCTCCAGATCTACTGCCGACCACTGTTAACGGAACACCTAAGATTACAAGTTTTTCAAACTAAATATTAAAATCTATCACAGAATTCTTATTAGCACTAACTACCATTTTTTAAATTAGATTTTTGTTTTGTTTTGTTTTTGTTTTTCGAGACAGGGTTTCTCGACAGCTTTGGAGCCTGCCCTGGAACTAGCTAAAGACTAGGCTGGCCTTGAACTCACAGAGATCCGCCTGCCTCTGCCTCCCAAGTGCTGGGATTTAAGGTGTGCACCACCACCGCCCGGCTTTAAATTAGATTTTAATAACAGAAAGAAGTTAAAATTGAATCTTACAAATACACTGAGTAATAGAGGAGGCTTGTCCTCATGATTGTACACGTTACTCAGGTGACTCTTCTTAATTAAAATATATTGGAAATACTATAAATAAGAAAAAGTCAGAAGTTTAACAAAACAGGACAACAACAGAAAGGGATTAAAAAAGCAAGCATTGCAATCTGATCTGACACACTAAACTGCTGGGAGGTTAGGAGGAATAATCCTCAGCAAAGGGTTTCTTCATCATTAGGCGCTGCAGGCGGTGCACCTTTTTTTTAGCTGGAGTGAGAGTCAACAAGAGGCTGGCTGGGGAAAGAGAAAGGCTGAGAGCCCTGAGGCACAGCACCCCTGCACTGCAGGGAATGACCAGCAGGGGGCGAGGAAGCACCCAGTAAACAGGGCCTGAAGTCCGGATTCCTTCTGCATATTTAATTTTCTCAGAGTAGGGATTCTAACCATCTCCAGCCTATGACTACCAAAGAATCTAACAAGTAATAATTCCAGACAAGGCATAGGTCTACATCATAAAAAAAAAACAACAAAACGAAAAGTGAACAAAAATAAAATATAAGGAATAAAACCCAGATGTCTGTCAACTGCTTTCTCTGGAACAGCCAGCCACACAACAGAGTAACTACTGCTGTGTAGATCAATACAGTGACATGATGTCGGCAAGAGCTGAGCTCAAAGCAGGAGCCACAGTGCAAGCCCAGTGACACCGTTTAAGACAAGCACCATGCTGCAGTGAGAAAGATGGAAAGGGAAGGGCCACCTTAGCCAAGGACTCTGATTTTAAGGGAGGTAAAAGGAATCTCTGAGGAGGCCAAATTTCTTTCTTTCTTTTTATTTGTTAATTTATTTTGGAGGCAGGGTCTCATTACATAGCCCAGATTAGTCTGGAGTCCCCAGTCCTGTTGCTTCAGTCTACCAGGTGCTGGGATCAAAGTGTGCCTACTATAAATATCTGATATCATGATCTGTACGATCATGGTTAGTGAGTATGTGCATAACTTAAGAAACTCATTGATCCATACTTTGAGGTATTATGCTTCATTTTTTAAAAGCACTAGGTTTTGTAACCTATAATAAAGAATACACTAAAAAACTACTTCTAGGTAGACTAAGAAATCAATCAAGAGGAAAGAAGACAATAAAAACAAGTCAGGAGCAGTAAATACAGATACAACACATACTACTAAATACAAGATATGCAGACGGGATCCCTACAGCTAGCTATCTAGCTAGAGCAGGTGAAATCAGTGAGCTCTGGGTTCAAGTGAGAGTCCGGCTTCAACATTTAAGGTACAGGCTGGCCTCCACCCACACAAGCATGCATGTGAACCCATACATGTGCACAGGCACCTGCACATACACATGGAGACACATACCACACATATCTATACCTATAAAAAATAAACAGATAAATAAAAGGGAAATCAGACATACTATGTCCCCATGACCATAATGGAATTCCACAAGCACCTGGGTAATAAACAAAACTGTTTATATCACACAAGACAATGCAAGTAGCAATAGCAAAAATAAGAAGATTTTGCTATGATAAAAATATAAATATAACCTCATATAATCTCTGGAAAGCAGAAGAAATATAGAGACATTGAATGGTTTATTGTTACAAATGTTTGTATTTGTCATTTTAACAGAAACATCTCAAATCAATTATCTAGCCTTCTGCGCTGAATAACTAGTAAATGAAAAACAAATTAAATTTCTCAAAGAGCAGACAGGAGAAGGTAACAAAAATCATAAGAAACAAAAAAAGGGCAGCAAATAAGGCCCAAAGTTGACTTAGTTTTTCGAGACAGGATTTCTCTGTAGCTTTGGAGCCTGTCCTGGAACTAGCTCTTGTAGACCAGGCTGGCCTCGAACTCACCCAAAGTTGATTTTTTTTTTTTTTGGTTTTTCGAGACAGGATTTCTCTGTAGCTTTGGAGCCTGTCCTGGAACTAGCTCTTGTAGACCAGGCTGGTCTCGAACTCACAGAGATCCGCCTGCCTCTGCCTCCCGAGTGCTGGGATTAAAGGCGTGCGCCACCACCGCCCGGCGCCAAAAAGTTGATTTAAAAAAAAAAAAAGATTTAATCCATCCAAGTAAACTAGAGAGAAGAAAAAAATGACCAATATCTAGAACAAATGAAGTTACATCACCACAGACAGATTCTACAGATGTTAAAACGAAAATAAGGGAAATTATAAATGGTTTATGCCCATCATTAGACAGCATGAGTGGGAAAATCCCTTCCCACAAGAAGAAATAGATAAGTCAAAAAGGGTCAATGAACTCACCTTATAATGTGTTTGATCTGTAGCAAAATGCTGCTTTCTAAGGTGGTGTTCAGAGCGCTGCTTAGGTACTGGTTGAACTCCTCAAAGAACATTTCATTGCCTTCTTCGTATTTCCCGTAGTTCTTAGAGAACTCTTTCTGGATGCAATGATTGGTCAGATGGCAGGTCTTATCTTGGAAATTGTCAACATGATAAGGTTCTGAAGCCGTTCGCAACACGCCCTCTCTATAGAGGTAGATGTTATACTGATGGTCAACCAGGACCCAGCTTCTGCAAACCAGCAAACGCATGGTTTTATTTAGATCCAAAGTTTTTATACATAATCTCACACCTTGATTTATTTGTTTGTTTGTTTTGGAACAGGGTCCTACTGTGAGGCCCTGGGTGGCCTGGAACTCTCCTTCTAAGAGATCTGCCTGCCTTTGCTTCCTGTGCTGGGATTAAATGTGTGTGCAACCACCTGGCGCCACCTGGAATTTTTGCAGGGATGGGCTAGTGAAGAAAAGGAGGTTCTAAGGTCATATAAGGCAAATCGTGGGTTAGACAAAACAATAAATGGATTAGCACTGTAATGAGGCAAACCAAATTTTCACCATAAATAATGAGAGACTTGAGTTCCATTTAGAAATAGACAATTTTGAAGGCTATGGATGTGTTTGAGGTTAACCAATACACATGAACATATGTATATGTGTATGGCATGTTCGCCTTTCTGCATCTTGACTGGTACTATAATCTTGGTAACATTTTCTAGAGGGAAGAACTCAAAAGGAAGTAGCGACAAAGTTGAGAGGACCGGCTCCACTCGGTGTGGCAGCACGCTGGATACAGCCAAACGCTCGGCACACCATCTTCTCACCAGATCCTACCACATTCCGAAAAGGTGACTGAAACCAAGGCTGTGGACAGCAAACATTACCGAATGTCAAACTTGCGGTGACCGGGCTCAAGGAGCAGAGGGCGCTCGAGGTATTTCTGGATCACGTGCACTTGACCTTGGTTGTCTATGAAATCCAGAAGCTCTGATGCCTCTGAGGAGATGAGGATGCCTTCACCTGGGAAAACAACGAAAGTGACAGCATGGAGACCAGCCCTGCCTGTTCTAAGAGGGACAGCTGCTTCCCTATAGAGAGCCAAGAAGGCAAGGACATTAAAGCAGATAAAAAGCAACGAGCCCCACAGCACACTAGAGAAGACTGAAGGCAACTGCCCATCAACTGTAACAAGAGACATGGCCTTGAACAGCTGAACTGAGATACAGTACACCAGAAAATCCAGCTCTGTACAGCATACTCTTCGATGGCTTTTAGTATATTCAACAGTTCGACCGTCATTAGAATCTATTTTTGGAACATTTTCATCATCCTTCCTTAGAACTCTATAGCCATCACTCCTTCACCCTAGCCTCTCACAACTACAGCCCATTGTCTCTACGGACCTGCGTCCTGGCACAATTCATAAGAACTGCATTGCACAGTACATAGCCACGTGTGTTCTCACGCTATACCAAGTTTTCAAAAGAAGTTTCACAGAGAAAGATCTATTTTGATAAGGTTTAATTTCTCAGTTATAGATTTTAAGACCATTGGTATCCTTTTGAAAAACCAAAAAAAAAAAAAAATCACTGAACCTACTATATGGACCACAACTAGAACACCACAGATGCCTAATCTTCCAAGTCCCCTGTTTACCACCAGAATCAAAAGATAGTAGAGGTACAAGAGAGAAGCAGGAGCAGGTAAGGCCTGCTTGTGGCAAGATTTCACTGCACCCATCTTCAGGAGATTCTCAGGGATGCCTTCCTGTCCTATGATTGGTGAAAAGAAGTTGGGATTCAGTAGACCAAGGACAGAAATTAGTAATACAGGCTAGATGGTCTTCCAAACCATGAAAAAAATAAATTCAAGATACAATGGTTTTAAAGAGTGCATGACAGTAGTTATGAGGGAGATCGTGTGCTTATTAAATTGAGCCTTCTTTGTTTTAAGCCTGGAGTTGATATTATGAACCTTATCCCTTTCTAAGCATCCATTCCACACATGTGTGGAGGGTACAGAAGCAAACAGGACATAAAGCCTGCGTTTACATGGGCTTAGAATGTATCAAGGAAATGGCCCAACGTGTGATACACTCCTGGGAAGACACTAGCACACACAGGCTAAAGACACAGAAAGCAATGGGTATAGACGCCATTGTTGACCAGATGAGCCTTCTCTGACAAGGCAATGTCTGAGCTGATGGAGACACATTCCAGGTATAGAGGCAAATTTATCTGTATATTTGAGAGACCCAGGCAATCTTCGTGTCTACAGCACAGTGTGCATGGCCAAGAATAGGAGATGACATCATATACACAAGGAAGTGTCCCAGGGGGTGGGCTCCCACCAGGGCTCTGGAGCCATCCTAAATGCATTAGGAAGTAACATGATCAGATTTGCATTTTGAAATCATCACTGTCTGGCAAGATGAGAGCCAGCTGAAGGTCACATTGCAGCCGCTGGCCTGAGAGAATGGTAGCTTTGACTTAAGAGTGGGAGTGGCAGAAATATAAGAACCTAATCCTGAACACATTTTGAAGGGAGCCCTGGCAAGGTATTAATGCACTTGGTAGAGATTGTAAAGAAAAGGAGGAGCTGAGCTTTGCGGCTTCAGAGACTGTGTGAACAGTGGGGTCACACATTAAACAGGCAATGCGAAGGAGCAGGCTGTAGTGAACAAGCTGGGAAGGATCTGAAAAGTTCTGTGTCAGACAAAAAAAAATGCCTTTTAGAGACAGTGAGGGTACCACTGAGTCCACAGCTTAAAGCGAAGACTCAGGCGATAAACGTTCACGAGGCTCCAGAAATCTCTAAAGGGCTGTGGCCAAAGTTCAGTAGGCAGAGTATCTGCATAGCATACATAAAGCCCCGGCGGGGTTCCATCCCCAGAATGCAATAAAACCTAGCATGGGAGTGCATGCCTGTAATCCTCGAACTCAGACAAAAACAGCAAGATCAGGAGTTTCAGATCATTCTCGGCCACTTAAGAGAGTTTGAGGCCAGTCTAAGGTTACATGAGACCCTCTTTCAAAAAAAAATTGTTTTCTAGAAGTAAAAACTGGACATGGTCTCTGATGGTGATGACTGAGTGAGGCCACTCATCTAGTACATCGGTTAGGGCCTGTGAAATGGCCCAGGGGGTAAAGGCGTTTGCTGTGAACCCTAACAACCTAAACTGTCCCTGGGACCCATATGTTGGAAGGAGAGAACCAACTCCTGAAGGATGTGCTGACCTCCACACGCACAGCTTGGCATACGTGCCACTCTCAAAACCCAGTCTGCCACTGAAGGATGCTGAAGAGCATCCCACAAGTGAGAGAGGGTGGCAATGGTAACTTACCCTTGGCGCCAGCTGATGACTTCGCAATCCAAACATTGCCTTCCCCATCCTCTTTCTTTCTGTTATAAGAAGCCAGGAAGAATTCTCTCTCATCCGTCCTGGAGTTACTGACCGGAAGCTGGATGCCATTCTGCGCAGGAGCGACCGGTGTCTTGAGGTTAGTTGGATAAATCACATAGGACTCAGGGAACCATGTGCAGGACTCAGACAGCTCGGGACTGGTCTTGACTAGCCTGGCAGATGACAGAGGGTCAGTCTCTGTTCCCAGGGAGATGTCACCTTGCTCAGAAAGGCTGTTGCCCCCCCTCCCCAAGCTTTTCCAGAAGCCAACACCCAGTCTGGTTTCCTCTCTATTCGTTCTTAGGCTGGCAGGACAGAGCTCCAATGATTCACACTGTCTGGCATGGCTCCAAAGCCACATCCTGGCCAATTCAAAGGCTCATGGTAGGCTGGGAGTATAGGACACTAGGTTTAATCCTCAGCACCAAATACACCAGACTTGATGGCGCATGCCTATAATCTAGTATTTGAGGGGTACAAGAAGGAAGGTCGGAAGCTCAAGGTCTAGAGACCAGCATGGACTACGAGAGACCCTCTGTCGAGACAAACAAAAAGCAAAACAACAACAAATTCCCACAAGGCTCAGAATTGAACTCATTTTAAATGTATCTCTATAAAAACTCAATGCAACCCTAAACTGACACCTTTCAACTACTATGTTATACTAGCTAGATCCAAATAAAAAAGGGAGCAGCCCTTTAATGCTGGCACTGGGAGGCAGAGGCAGATGGATCTCTAGAATACAAGGCTAACCTTGTCTACACACACACACACACACAAAAGGTGGGGGGTAGAAGAGAAAAAATATTTGAATAACTAGCAAAAATACTATCTTGGTGCAGCTAGAGAAAAATCTAGGGGGGGGAGAAAACTATACTTAATTACTCAGTCTAAATTGCCCAAACACTTTTTTTTAAAAGCTATTTCTTGCTTTTAGCTCAGGCTGTTATCCTGGCAGAATAAAGAAGGAATGCTTCCAATGGGACACAGGACAGGAGAGGACCCAAGGAAATGCCTTCTACTTCCAGAATGAGATAACAACACAGAAAACAGAGTCAGGCCCTGGGAAAGGCACATAAACATGAGGGCTTCCTACCGCACCAGCTCTCCTGCCACTCCATAGCTGGGCTTCGAGAACCTGTTCCACAAACAAAGAACCGAGTCAAAAGAGATGTGAAGTTCCCACATTACACATGTGCAAGGCCCGTCCAGGATGCAAACTCCAAACTCTCAAGTCCTAACATTAGCCCTATCCCCAGGTCTGAACCAGGACAAGGACAGACCTCCTGGGGCTGCATGTTCTCTTCTGCCTAGAACAGAACTGCTCATGTGAGTTCTATATCAAGATTCCTCTACAAAGTCCAGTCTGAGCAAATAGCAAAAACAACATTTTAAATTAAGATTTTAAAAAAATGGCTGGGTAAAGCGCTTGCAGTGCAGGTGTGAGGCCCGGAACGTACGTGTGCACAGAAGGCTGCACACTGTGATGTGCACTGGGATCCCAGAGCCGGGGCGTGGAGACACACAGATCCCTGGGGCTCATAAGCCGGCCATCTTAACCAGTCTCAAAACATTTTTGGTTTTTTGAGACAGGGTTTCTCTTTCTCTGTGTACCCCTGGCTGTCCTGGAACTCATTCTGCAGGTCAGGCTGGCCTCGAATACACAGAAATCCACCTGCCTCTCTGCCTTGCAAGTGCTGGGATTAAAGGCCTGCGCCTCCACACCTAGATAGTACTAGAAAAGCCACAGAGAAACCCTGTCTCGAAAAACAAAACAAACAAACAAACAAACAAAAAACAATGATACCTGATGCCTAGAGAGATGGCTCAGTGGTTAAGAGCATTGCCTGCTCTTGCCTGCTCTTCCAAAGGTCCTGAGTTCAATTCCCAGCAACCACATGGTGGCTCACAACCATCTGTAATGAAGTCTGGTGCCCTTTTCTGGCCTGCAGGCATACATGTAGACAGAATATTGTATACAAAATAAATAAATATTAAAAAAAAAGAATGACCTGAGGCCTGAGGTTATTCCCTGACCTCCATACACACGGTTATTAGCACATTCCCAAATACACAGACACACACACACACACACACACACACACACAGAGAGAGAGAGAGAGAGAGAGAGAGAGAGAGAGAGAATATGATTTGAAAGTTTCTTCAACCCCAAAAGACTAAGAAATATAAACCAACAAGTTTCTAGCTCCCTGGATGTTCTTTAGCTCTGTACCACTGGCCTGTATGGTCATCACGGGTCACGTGCAATCAGTGAGCATTTGAACGGTGGCCAGTAAGACTCAGGAAGTAAACTATGAACTATGTCTAATTTTAATCAGAAAACTAATGCACTGTGCTAACGTTTTCCCAGTATTTTCCAGTGTTTTACTGATTTAGCAGGCTAGCGTTTCCTTTAGTATGATACTGCAACACTCAGGTCACACACAGGTGTTGTTCACAGATGGGCAGCATTCCTAGGAGCACACACAGACGCATCACTGTTCACAGATGGGCAGCATTCCTAGGAGCACACACAGAAGCATCACTGTTCTATCCAGCTCAAGCAATGCTCTGCTCTGTGCATGGAGGAAATGGTGTGTGTTCATTATACAGTGAGGAAGGCTAGTTGTGTACACCATGAGGGGCATCTAAGGTGGAAGGTGATCATTTTTCTAGTTTAAAAAATAAGTATTGGTGCTGGAAAGATGGCTCAGTGGTTCAGGGTATTTGCCATTCTTGCAGAGGACCTGGGTTTGGCTCTCAGCACCCACATGGTGGTTCACAACCATTTGGAACTCCGGTTAAAGGGATCTGACACTCTTTGACTTCTTTAGCACCGCATGCATGTGGTACATACACATGCATACATGCAGGTCAAACACTCATTCACATAAAATAATAAGTAAATATTGTCAATGTTAAAACTAAAAAAGGTGTATGATTAATAAATTGAAAGAGGGACACAAAAGCTAAGAAAATGCCCAGGAGAGTAAAGAAAAAACTGAAAAGTGCGAAAGAGACACCTGGAAAAAGATATGCCACAGATTCACCACCAGGGTCAACTGCTCTGCTCATAGCCCAGGAAAACAAAAAAGCAGTCTGTGCGGTAAAGGCAACATTTTCAGCAAAGAATATTTGATGAACAATTTTCCTTCGCAGTCAAAAAAGAATCAATACTTGTTGTCGTTGAGATCATAAATACCTAACCAAACATTTTTTTAAAAATTATTTTACTATATTTAAGTGTGTGTGTGTGTGTGTGTGTGTGTGTGTGTGTGAGTATCTGTATGTGGTCTGTGCACATGTGAGTGCATGTGCCAGGGGAGAGCACAGGATCCCCTGAACCTGAAGGGTAGACATGACTGTGAGCTGCCCTCTGGGTTCTGGCAACCAAACTTACATCCCCTGAAAGGGCAGTGTGTTCTCTTAATCACTGAGCTATCTCGCCAATCCCTGAACAAAAACTTTAAACATTTCTTTCCCCAGGAAAGCCTTCTATAACTGAGCTACATATTCCCTGGCCTGCCAACAACTTCTTAATAGGATCTAAACTTATAACTTCAGCTGGCCATAAAATAGCTCCCATTCTCACACAGAAAGAAAATCACTGTACATGGACAGATGATGAAATAAATTATTTTAAGGAAAAAAGTTTGAAAAGATATTGTGCTGGTCAGTTTTAAGTCAACTCGATACAAGCTAGGACAGCGCCTCAACTGAGAAAATGCACCCGTGGTAAGATCTGGCTGTAGAGCATCTTCTTAGTGATTGATGGGGGAGGGCCGAGTCCATTGTGGGTGGGGCCACCCTTGGGCTGGTAGTTCTGGGTTTTATAAAAAAGCAGGCTGAGCAAATCATGAGGAGTAAGCCAGTAAGCAGCACCCCTCCATGGTATCTGCATCAGCTCAGCCTTCAGGTCCCTGCCCTGTTTGAATTCCTGCCCTGACTTCTTCCATGACAGACTACAATGCAGGCACGTCCACCAAATAAACTCTTTCCCCCCCAAGCTGCCTTATGTCATGGTGCTTCATCACAGCAATAGTAACCCTAACTAAGACAGAGTTTTCTCATTTTATAGTTAATCCCCAAGTAGCCATTGGCTACAAACTCTAACATCAAAAATTAATTGAAAATTTTAAAAACATTAAAGTTTTTCTTATCCTTATATAAATTATGATATAAGCAGATGTTGCCCAATTAATGCTTTGGGTATGCTTATATGAAAACATATTATCAAAGTTCAGTCCAAATAATGTTTGTTGAACTCATGATATAGGCATCTTTTAATATTTTGCATCTGTCAAAGAATTTCATCTACATGTAAAAAATGAGTGTCTGTCATAACAGACACAACTTCAGTGAAGCTGGCTTAAAATGTGTCTTTACTGGGATGGTGACAGAGGTCTCCTTTTCACCTCACCCCACCATACGGTGCATACTGAAAACATCTGCTTTCCTGCACCGCTGATACAAACTGGACACATCGGTTTCCTCAGGCCCACTCGGTATAAAGCACCATGGCTACAGCTGCCCAGCTGGCTGAGTAGACACTTGCAAACATCATGTCACATGAATCACCAGTTCAGGAAACTACTGAAAAAGAAAAAAGTAAAATAAAGAGAAGACAGCGATCTTAATGAGTATTCTCTGTCAACACTCTTTGGTGGGGAGTAGAAAGCATTTTCCTGTATTAACTCCAATGCATTCTTATGTTGATGAAGTAGAAATACTTGCCAAGTCATTATTTTCACCCAGTAGGCCATTATTTCATTCAGTATTCAGTGATTTTTAAATGGCAGTATTATATAAAAAATCTCACATATATTCACATTATACATACATGAGCTAAATGTATAGATCAAGGAAGAAAAGACTTAGTAATCTACCC
>JAQHUG010000170.1:397921-410849 GCA_028555095.1 Dicrostonyx torquatus | reverse complement strand
AAACTCTCATGTAACCCAGGCTGGCCTCTTTGGGACTTTGTTATGCCTATTAGGTGAACACTGTACCAACAGAGCCACATTCCCAGTCCTAAATCTACTTTTTTAACCACAGTTTTATGAAATCTAAATTCAGATAAAGGGTTTTCAGTGAAAATGTAACCTTTGAATTAAGACATGCTACAAGTTTAAAATACATGCCAGACTTAGAAGATTTAGAATGAGAAAAGTATGACTCATTTTTATATTAATAACACATCAAAAAGACAATATAGTTTAGGGTGTGGGCTTTTGTGGGGGCTACTTTTTACACTGTTGGGGATCAAACCCAAAGCTTTGCACATTAAAAGCAAGTGTTCTAGCAATAAGCTACACCCTAACCCCCATTGTCTCGGTTGCGGTTGCTATTGCTATGATGAAACACCGTGAACGAAAGCAACTTGGGGGTTGTTTCACTGATGGTTCCATAGAACAGATTATCCAAAGCAGTGATTGTAGGAATTCAAACAGGGCAGGATCCTGGAGGCAGGAGCTGATGCAGAGGCCACGCAGGCGTGCTATTTGCTGGCTTGCACCTCATGGCTTGCTCAGCTGGCTTTCTTTATAGAACCCAGGACCACCAGCCCCAGGATGGCCCCACCCACAATGGGCTGGGCCCTCCCCCAACAATCACTAATTAAGAAAATGCCCTACAGCCAGATTTTTAGAGGCATTTTCTCAGTTGAGGCACCCTCCTCTCAGATGACTTTATCTTGTGTGAAATTGACATAAAACTATTCAGCCCGCCCATAATTTGGATTTATTTGCTTAAATAAAATACTTGATGGCACCTGTTCTTTATCCTTGCTGTTTTAGGTCTAAAGTTAGATGTGACTAGCATCCTGTTTCTGTTGGGCAGTGCTGGTTTGTAAGAGGATCTTGGTTTGGAAGCCCTAACTTCCAGTTTAGAGCCATGGCTGAGCTCTGCGTGAGGTCCTCTGCATTTCTCCCCTTCCTTCAGTAGCCAGTTTGGGAAGCAACTGTGCAAGTGTAAGTTTATCTACAGCTGCAAGGGAGTAATGCTCAGAAGAGAAAAAGCCTGCCACCCTGCCAGGAGATTTAAAAAAAAAATCCTTCAAGGGCTCTAGGCGGTGGTTATAGGTTCTTTGAGAATTTCTGACACTCCCTGAAGTAGTGGGAAGAAGGAACAGGTTGTCCAAGATCCAGCATAAAACCCCATCAAGGCTCTGGGAAGCCCCCTCAGGAATGCTGGCCAGACTGTTGTATTTGTACAGATTAGAACCTTCCTGACTCACTATGAACTGCTGTGGCCTTGGAACCCACAGCTGACACCCCCACTTCACAAGTCCATTCTATGCCACAAAATGAGAGCATCCCTCTACACCATGCACAATCACTACAGGCAAACACACTGCAGAAGGAAGCCAGCAGCTCCTGGAATTGCTACAGCCCCTGGCAGAACCCTTAGAGAACAAGGAAGCAGATGATGATGGTGACAACAGTCACCATTTACAAGATGTCATTACAAATGAGGGGTATTGTCATCACCTTGTAAGCCCTGGGATTCAGGGTGGCGCTGTCCAAGGTAATAGACCTGGTCATGACTCCAGTCCTGTATTCTCTGACTCATTACAGGTGTTGAATATGCAAATATGCAAAACACTATTATTTTTATAGAATCCTCTGCTTCCTACTTATAAAAGCAAAATTCTGCTTTTGTCTTTATGACTCTGTGTGGGCATGTTCACATTCCAAAGAGTGTAGGTGCCCACAGTGGCCAGATGAGCTAGTCAGAGGCAGTTGTGAGCTGTGTATCATGAGTGCTGGGATCCTAACACAGCTCCTCTGGAAGGGCAATATGTGTGTTCGTAACACCTGAGCCATCTCTCCAGACCTGGTCCTTTACATCCTAGACATAAAAAGAATACATTGGCCAGGTAGTGGCAGCACACACCTTTAATCCCAGCACTGGGGAGGCAGAGACAAGGGGATCTCTGTGAGTTCAAGGTCAGCCTGGTCTATAAAGTGAGTTCCAATATAGCCAGAGCCATAACATAGAGAAACTCTATCCAAAAAAGAAAAGCATCATACAAAGACTTTACCTCACTCTCTTTTAGGAATTACTGCTAACTCATGAAAACCCATCCCAGAAAAGAGAGACAGGAAAGACACCAGAAGCACCACATCCAAAGAAAAACAAAGATGCTACCATACACACTCGGCCTCATAAGTCCAAAAGAAACATTAGCAAGGAAAAAGAGCATTTTGCATTGGACCCTATCTCCTCGTGTCTCTACACGAAGGCTTATTGACTATTCATACACATTTACGAGCTGCAGAGAAAGAGTCCAGGAGACCTTATCGCCCAGCTTCCACATGAACATGACAGCATTGACGACCATGACAACCAGAGTCGTAGTTAGGTGCTACCATCAGACGGACAGAGAAGGAAGTTAAAGCACAAATAGCTGTGTGTAGCAGGCCCTTGTGCTGCATCCACTTACCCAGTCACCTAGTTTAACCCTCACAATTGCTTTGTGAGGGAGGTATTCAGGCTTGGAGAGATGAGGAGATTTGCTCACTAATTAGATTCTTCAAAGAGCTGAGATTAATCCCGAGCTGCTAACCACTCTATTCTGCTGAATTCTTCCACCTTATAATACCACCCTTGTGCTATCTAGTTTCACCCCAGTGGCTCAGAAATGATGGTTGTTGCACTTATGTGAATATCCTCTGAGCACCGCCCCCTCAGCTGCTTGAGAGTCTTCTGAGGAGGCTTGCTCACCCTTCTCCAGGGACCACAAATGCCTGGCAACTTACCTCTGCCCCAGCCCTTTCCCCACAAGAAGAGAGCATGGGAAAGCTTCTAGGTGAGCAAACACCAAGAAAAAGTGGAACTCCTCCAGACTGACATGAGGGCAGGTGCATCACCTTGCTTCAAGAGCGACAACTCTGAGCACTGGGGTAAGACTTCAGCTAAAACTACCTCTCTGCTTGACTCCTAACTCACTCTGCCCCCTGGCGTGCAGATGGGTCTGCCTTGAGTCTCTTCCAAGAAATCACTGACATTAGAACCCCCCCTCCCGGAGAGCCGGGCTCTGCTTCTAGGGAGCCTCACCTAGGAGACAGGCAGGCTTTAGCAAGTGATACACAGCAACGCCTTAAACTGTAATCAAAGCCACCTAGAAGAGACCACAGCCCTGATTTCTGTTGACTTTGAAATCACCCCACACTTAAAATAATCCCTTATCTTGGCCTAAGTGCTTCAGGATGACAGCTGAAAGCATTTATATAAAACACCAAAAATGGAGGTCTTTGAGAACACTTACTTCACTAAGGAAGCTTTTCGGCACAGTTTGTCCGCCCCCCTGTAGTAATTCACCAGCTGTGCCAGCCCAGGCTCGTGACCTACGAGGAAAGAAGAGGCTCAGAATGGAAAGGGAACAGGTGCAGAGTGACAGTGTCAGGAGCAGTGTGCAGAACAGGTGTGTCAGGCCCAGCTTTCCTCCTTTGTGTCAGGCTGCTTGTCAACGCAGAATACTTCTGTTTCTGTGTCCCAGGTCCCTCTTCCCCTCACTATCCTACCGTCAATACTGCAACAGCAATACTGACATGCAGGTCCGCTGGGAAGTGGCTGCCTTCCTTCTTATTAGGAGAGCATTGGGTGCTTTTTCTTTCATTTCTCCTTGGTCCTAACATAGTCCTCTCTTAGCTGTACACACATAGGCCTGTAATCTGCAGAGCAAGGCTACTTGCATACAGCCACACATCCATCCCAGCCTCACTTTCCCCAAACATCACAGAAGGCAGCAGAGTACAGCACATCCACCTCCAGAAGCTTCTAGAAGCCACTAAGAAGTGAAGGAAGGTAGCAGAAAGGCCCCGAGACAATGTCAGCGCCCTGAGAACTTCTGTGCACTATCCGCACGGAAACATTTCAATAGCTCTTTCTACAAAAGCCTTTCTAAAACCACAGCCGGAAGCTTGGAGTACAGTGCATCATCACCACGTATGAGGCCATGGGTTCAATCCCCGGCACCATAAAAGATGAAATGAAATGAATGAAGATAAAAATTAGAAATAAAGTGATATGGCCGGGTGGTGCTGGCACACACTCGGAGGCAGAGGTAGGAGGATCTCTGTGAGTTCAAGTCCAGCCTGGTCTACAGGGTGAGTTCCAGGACAGGCTCCAAAGCTACACAGAGAAATCATTTCAAAAACAAAAAGAAATAAAATGAAACAACAAAAATACATTTTATTTTAAAAAAATTAACTCCTAACAAAATGCTTTGCATTTCCAGTAACAAAAGGTAAGATTTAAAAAAGAGACTCTGAGTTGGTGTCAGGGGTAACAATAATTAATTCAACTATGGCACAAAACCAAGTCAGAACTTTTGGACATTATCTGATTTTCTTTTTTTTAAAAAAAATATTTATTTATTATGTATACAATATTCTGCTTGTGTCTATGCCTGCAGGCCAGAAGAGGGCACCAGACCCCATTACAGATGGTTGTGAGCCACCATGTGGTTGCTGGGAATTGAACTCAGGACCTCTGGAAGAGCAGGCAATGCTCTTAACCTCTGAGCCATCTCTCCAGCCCCCACTATCTGGTTTTCACAGTCGCCCTGGGGAAGACAGATTCAATTCACTGTTGACCTGGTACCTCCTCATCCCATTGGCCCTGGCCTACCAATGCTGAACATGACTCTGCTTTTGCCCTCGGTTTCATGCAGCCCATTTTGAACAAAAAGTAAGTACTCCTAAAAGTGAGGGTGCAGAACTATTTTAGTTAAGAGGATGGACCCGTCTTTTCCCTAAAAATAAAATGCTGCTGGTCATCTGCTAAATATGTGGTGCCTTCTCAGGACCGGGATCACAAAGGGTTTCATTTTGTCACCATAGCAGCAAAGGCCACCTACCCCTGCCCCAGTCTGAGCAGAGACTTTTTATGTTCTCAATGCCAAGATTCCACCTAGGCTTGTACCATCAGGCATTGCCAAGTGCCAAGTGGAAGGGAAGTCAGGAAGGGAAGTAACAAAGGCAGGAGGGACATCCTGGTAGTTGCTCCTGTACCCCTTCTGGGAAAGTTAGTTTTGGGGGATTTTCTTTGCTGAGCCCTGCCAGGGGAATTTGATTAACAAGCACATTTTGATGCTGAGATTTCTGAGGTTTCCAACCAGTTCACTCCATGGAATCACCTTGCTACAGTGAAAACTTGTATAACAGTGAAAAGTCCCTGGACTATTCAGTAAGGGTAAACCTACTGCACCCTTCAGGCCATCACATCTTGAGAGGGCTGTAATGGCACCCAAATGCCTGAAGCAAGCTTGCCAGATAGCCAGTTAATTCCAAACTGACCTGCTTTCAGTCTAGTCTCACCCACTTCTGGCCACACCTATTTCTGAAAACACTCCCCTCTCTCAGGAGTACCCTTCAAGGTAGAGTCGCCTCTTCTCTCCTGTCAATTCTCCCCTTCTGTCCTTGGAATACAACAGACTCCACCCCCAAATGAGTTTTTGCAAAAAGAACCAGCTACCCAGAGAGAGGCAGGCCCTCTTCAGATGACTGTGCAGTGAAGATGACCCGTGAGACCAGGCTCAAGTCTGTGGGATGCTAGTTGAACTCATCCGGACAACTTCTAGATTACGTCATTTAAAAGGGAATCGCTGTCCCTTCCTGCAGGAAAGTATGTGAATGAAGTGGTACCAAGCCAGCTTCATGTGGATAAGGAGACCAAAGGGCATCCAAACTCCTGTAAAAACCATCATTAGACGCACAGTTGCGAATGCACACTTTTAGTGCAGCTAAAAAGGTCTGAAATGATCACCTTCTCACTCCCACACTCTCCCACCCACCCCCACCCCCATCCCGCTTCCTTGGAAACTCCCGCTTTGGGTTATTCAGTGAGTCTTTCCCAAATTTTCTGGGCCTCCCGGTAGCACAAGCCGCTGGGGTTTGGACAACGACAACTCCCCCTCCACACCCACACCGCACAAGGCGGAATGCTCGCTGGCGGAAAGCTGCAAGATGACTGCAGCGGGCGCAGGGAGGCTGGGGGACGAGGCCGACACTCCGACACTTCGGGTGCAGGACTAGGTCACTGTCAGTATACAGGGCACCAACACCGAGGCTCCGTTCCGAATCCAGCTATGGGTTTAGGTCTTGCTGGATCCATTTTAGATCTGCCAGAGCGAGCAAGCGCCTAGAGAAGATTAATGACCTTAAAAACAAAAGCGCTGGCTTCCCGGGGCCGTGCGCGCAGCGGCCACAAGGGAAAGGCTCACCCAGTCTCCCGAAGGGCAGCCGGTTCCTCTCGCCCAGCATCAAGTTGAATCTGGGGTTGTCCCGCCGAAGCCTCTTCCAGTGGCCGGTGGCCAGCAGCAGCCGGGAGACCTCAGCGTAGACGCTGCTATTCTCGTCGCGCACCACGAAGGTGTACATGGCGATGGGCCGCGCGCCCCGCAGCCGCCGCACGAGTCTAAGGCACGGCGGCCCAGCGTGGTCACTGCCCCAACCCCAGCCGTCCCCCCCCTAGCTCCGGAGCCGCGGCTCCCCGGGTACCCTCAGTGTCGGCCTTAGGCTCCCGCGCCACCGCCCGAGTGGCAAGCGCCACCGGACGCCGCGCCCACCGCCGGCGCCCCGCCCACGACCGTGATTCCGCGCGGTGCTCGGGGCAGATATGCCTGCCCCTGCGGCTGGAGCTCGGATGCTGGGCCCGACTCAGGGTGGCTGCCGCTCTGCTGGGGTGCCAGTGGCGTGGGACGTAGATGTGATTGCAGTACACGCGAAGTTCAGTGGGGAGACAGAGCAAAATGATTCCAGCTGTGCCCGGGTCATAGCCTGCAAATATCCGTTTCTGCAGTCTGTCTGGCTCTCCCACCTAGTTCAAAAATCAGATTTGATGAGTGAAAACAAAAGATCCAGGCAGGGGATGTAGCTGAGTTGGTAGAGTGCTTGATTAGCCAGCCCCCAGCCCTGGGTCCGACCTCCAGCCCTGTAAGATTAGCCTGCCTCTAAGCCCAACAACTAAGGAGGTAGGGGAAGAAAGATCAGGTATTCAAGGTAGCCCTCAGCTACTTAGTGAATTTGAGGCCAGCTGGGCTACTGTCTCAAACCAAAACTAAAGTTCTAAGTTTCCTTCCTGTACCGAAGTTAGCTGTGCTCCCTTTCGGATCTGCTCGTTGTTGGTTACCAGGGAGGGTGTGTGTGTGTGTCAAACTCTGTCATCTGCTGAGGAGGGCTCCTCCCAAACAGAATCAGGGAAGCCCTGAACTCCTCACAGGTCCTGCAATTCACCAGAATTGGACCATTTTCCCTTCTCTGGACCCTAGCTTCCCCTTTTGAGTAGTGGCAGATTTGTCCTTTAGAGGTTTATTGTCCCTTTGCCTGAGGAAACCAACTTTGGTACTAAGAGCATTTCAACAACTCATTCGTAAATGCCCTCAGCAAACCCAAGCTTTAGAGGTGGGGTTGGGGTGGAGGCAGGGGAAGAACACCACGGGGCCTCTCTCTACCCTGCTTTGCTCATCTCCTGAGTACAATGTGAAGGCTGCCCCTGTCTCATCTACCATAGGCACACTCTGACACTGGCTTTATTTAATGCTGGGGATTCACACCCAGGGCTTCGTGCATGCTAAGCAAACACTTTACCAACTGAGCACATCCCCAGCCCATTACTGCATAATTTTTGTTTGTTTTGGGTTTTGTATATCACTCCTTTTATTAGTGATAAAATCATCTCTCCTCCCCTCCACCGCTGCCCCAGCACCGATTTCTGAGGGTCTACTGAGACTAACACAGAGAAATGAGTATCAGATCTGCACTAATGGGGCCACTCTGTTCCATGGTGAGTGGTGGCACAGATAAAATAACCCAAAACTATCCAGTCTGTCTCTGAGCTGTAGAAAATCATTAGCGGTTTCAGCTGCCGTCACTCAGATGCAAGATGTCGGAAAACTTGGAACCATCTCGTCATCTTAGAGAAGGGAAACTCTGAGACTTAGACTTCCCATTCCCCTTTGAATTAGTCCTGGTCACATGGATGTGCCAACACGTGTAAGGGGTGTGCTATACTCACTCCTAGTCTGAACCTTTGGAATTCACATGTCTTCTCCTTCTAGGGGTGACCCAGCCCCTCTTCTCTTTTATTCCTTGGCTGGTGATAGGGTGAGTGTGTTTTGCTCTATCACGTGTTCTTAGCATGGTATGCTGCTCTGCCACAGGCCCAGGAACTACAGAGCCCATCAGTAACAGCCCAAAGCTGAGGTGCAGAATAACCCTTTCCCTTTATGAGTTTATTACCTTGGGTATTAGTTGCAGCCACAGAAAGCTGGCCAATTGCTAGTTTGTCAACTTGACACAAACTGAAGCTATCTGGGAACAGGGACTTCAAGTGGGAAATGCCTCCATCAGATGGAACAAGTCTGCAGGGGGGATTCTTCTTGATTTATGTCTGGTGTAGAATGTTCCAGTCCACTGTGGATGGTGCCAGCCCTGGGAAGGTGATCCTGTGTGGTACTAAAAGCAAACTCAGCAAACCATGTGTCTCAGGGTTTTATTGCTGTGAAGAGACATCATGACCACAGCAACTCATATAAAGGAAAGCATTTAATTGCGGCTGGCTTATAGTTTCAGAGGTTTGTGATTGGAAGTGTCACCCCAGTCCCTGGCATCCATCTACACCCCTTCCCCTGGGATATTTGGTTCGAAGCATCACCCCAGCCCCTGGCCTGGGAGTTGTCTTGGTCTGGACTCCACCTCCTGAAAAGCCCGCCAAGTGCTGACCCCTCCCCAGGGAGGGTCAGGACCACTCCCAAAGGCTATTTAGGCTTACCCCAGAAAAGGAACACAGGGTCTTGGGTTTTGCATGCTTCCCTCCGCCCCCTTACCATGTTCTCTCGGCCACCCAGGAGTGCTGCATTTATTAAATGTGGGCATCTTTGATTCAGTCTAATCTGGTCTAATTGGAATTATTTGTATCAGTGGAGAGGCTCCTCCACGATGCCCACGCTCCCGCATTGTCAGGATAGCATGGAGAGAGGGGGAGCCCAGCGCAAAACCCTGAGACCACCTGTTCCTTTTTCGGTTGCAAGCCTAAATAGCCTATGGGAGTGGTCCTGACATTCCCTGTTCAAGGTGAGCCCCTGGGGAGGGGTCAGCGCTTGGTGGGTTTTTCTGGAGGTGGAGACCAGATCAAGGCAACTCCCAGGCCAGGGACTGGGGTGACGCTTTGAACCAAATATCCCAGGTGAGAGGGCTAGGATGGATGCCAGGGACTGGGGTGATGCTTCTAATCAGCTTGGTCCATCATCAGTGTGGCAGGAAGCATGATGGTACACAGGCAGATATGGGCTGAAGAAGGAGCTGAGAATCCTACATTTTGGAAGACAGAGCGACACTAGGCCTAGCTTGAGCATTTGAAACCACAAAGCCCACCCCCAGTGACACACTTCCTCCAACAAGATCACACCTCCTCTAACAAGGCCACACTTTCTAATACCTATCAAGTACCGCCACTCCCTAGTGACCAAGCATTCAAATCTATGAGCCTATGGGGGGGCATTCCTACTCAAACCACCATAGACTTCTTTCAGTAAAGTGTGAGAGAAGAAACACATCTGAACAATTGCTATTGTATGGAGTGTAAGTACACAGGAACACCCACACCCGGAAAGAGGAACCAGTAGCCTTGGTCCATAAACACCCACAAGCACCTCTCCCAAAGGCCCAGCCTTGTGGCAAATAGTACCCTCAGCTCAAGACCTCTCCCTTTCTTTATTCTCACTTAAGGTTAACTAGAACCCCTAGTGGATCGTCCAGGTCACTAGAACTCAGCATAGAGAAGGGTTTTGAATGGTAAAACCATGATCTGGATATTTGAATGATGTCATTTGAAAGTCACAAGCACATTTTCATAAGGATGGCAGAACTTGGAGCCACTTTCCTCTGAGGTACTAGCATCTGGGCTTGTGACACTGCACAAAGAGCATCACAGAAAGTGAAGGACTCTGGGAGTTCTGAGGTCAGCCAGGTCCGAACTGGTACTCCAGCTCTAGAAATTATTCCCTATATGTCTCAACAAGAGTATGGGTCAATAATGTGACACTTGTATGGATTAAACGGCATGTAAAACCCAGCACATGCCTCTCTCCATAAACTCTCCATAAATGGCAAACTATCACAGTTAGAAGGCGCACTTACAAAATTGGCCGAAAATAACAGTTTTGTTAGAAAGTGGAGTCTGTAGAGTGAAACTATCTTGTTGATGAAAATGAACACTTCACTCCCTGTTCAAGGTGAGCCATCTCCAGACACAAAGCTCAAGTCTGCACACATACAGCTTACATGCTTACGGGCACAGGTCGATGCCTCTGGTGCCTCTTCCCCGAGCATCAGCTGTGGCTCATTTGTGATGTGTGAATTAGTTCCTTTTCTGTTGCTGTGGTAAAACAGCTTGGCCAAGGTAACTTACAGAAGGAAGAGTTTATCTCGGCTTATGGTTTCCAAGGGAGAAGAGTCCATTACGGCGGGGAGGCAATGCAGCAATCAGCAGGCATGGTGGAAGAAAGGGCCTAAGAGAGAGATCGCATCGCCCTCTGCAAACAGGAAGAGACCATAAGCACTCAAAGCCCACCTCCAGTGTCATACTTCCTCCAGCAAGACTTCACCCCCTAAAGACTCCACAATCTTCCTAAACAGTGCCACCGACTGAGGACCAAGTGTTCAAATGTGTGAGTCTCATTCAAACCACTACAAATATGGAGGGCAGAGGTCAGCATCAGGTGTTTTCAAACACTTGCCATTTTTTCCGTTTCTTTTCTTTCTTTCTTTCTTTCTTTCTTTCTTTTTTTTTTTTTTTGAGTCAGGGTCTTTCATTGAACCTGGAGCTCACTGATTTGGCTGCCAGTGAACACCAAGAATTCACCTAACTCCATCTTCCCAGTGCTGAGGATCTATTTTTATTTTTTAGATTTACTTTATGTGTATGAGTGTATTGTCTGCATGTATGTATGTGCACTACATGCATGCAGTGCCTATGGAGGCCAGAAGACAGTGTCGGATCCTCTAGAGCTGGAGTTACAAAGATTGGGAGCTGTCATTTGGGTGTTGGGGATTGAACTTAGATTATCTACAAGACCAACAAATGCTCTTAACTACTGAGCTGTCTGTCCAGCTCCTTTTATGAGTGTTGGGGATTCTAACTGGGGTCCCTATGCTGGGAAAGCAAGCGCTTTACTAACTGGACTTACAGTTGGCTGTGAGCTACCATGCGGGCGCTGAAAACTGAACTTAGGTCCTCTAGAAGAGCAACAGCTGTTCTGAACTGCTGAGCCACCTCTCCCCCCCCCCCCATTGTCTCTCAAGACAAGATGGAGGCAGGCCAAGTATGGCAGTGCATGCCTGTAATTCTAGCACTGTGCCTAAGGACAACCTGGAGCCCCTAGAGAGACAGACAGAGAAAGAGATAGAGAGAGATTTAAAAATCATGAAATTGCTTTGTGAGATGATATTTAGGAGACACACATTTCAATGTATTCTCTCTCCCATTTAAGCCTCTGCTTCTTTTTGGTTCTCAAGAAACAGCAGTCTGATGCCTGTTCACCAACCAAACTTATATGAAAATCCACCTATGAAGGACTAGAAATAAGAAACCATATAAAACTGGTCAGCAATTCACTCTCTGACTTCAAGAATAAGGTGCATGATTTTCTTTTCTTTTTTTTTTCAATTCCACACAACACAACTGTTTTAGACCTGCTGTAGAGCCCTATTGTGATTGGACTGGTTAAGATAACTGTACTTTCAGGCTCTCATGCAGTTCTTATCTCTGAAAGAGAGCATTGGCTCTGCCACAGTGTCATGCATAAGTTATGTTGCTGCTTGTTCTTGATACTCTCTGTGACGTCAGGGGTGGAGTCAGTTAACGGAGGATGGGACAGCCTGTAGTTTGGAGCTGTGTGCAAACCTAGGTGGGCTCCTGTGGCTGGTTAAACCACCTGTTTCTCAAGGAAGTGTGAAACTGTCTGTCTCATTTGTGTGGAGAGTGGAGAGTCTTCCCACTAAGGTAAGGAAAAGTTCGTATTTTCTAGCCCCTGGTCAGTTTTCTGTGGATGACTATGTTCATGATGGCCTGTCAAGATGCATTCTAGGAATTTTTCAGTTTAGATGCAATTACGACCCCCCTTTTCTTGTCAAATCCTTTATTTTCTGGACTAGTTTATTTTATAGTACATTCTAGTGTACAAAAGTGTTTCACTAATGAAGTTCATGGTGAAAATATAATGTGGTTTATCCACCATTTTAAAAATGAGAACAACAGAGTTTCTAAAGTGAAAAAATTAAAAGTATAGTAGTAGATACAACAATCTCTCCTTTGGGGTCATTGAGAAGGTATATCAAGATCCTCCATGAGTGGTCCATATTGTCCCCTGTGGCTGTTCTCTAAAAGCAGGGTTCCCAGAGGGACAGGACACAAAGACATGCCTGCCAGTCCACCCTAACAAAACCAAAATAGCCTAAAACAAGCAAAGGCTTTGCCAGAATCTTAGAGTTTAAGCAGTGTCCTCAACTATTGGTCTCAGTCTTTAGACCCCTTGGCTACACTTCCTTTTTTTGTTTCTTATTTTGTTTTTTTCTTATTAATATTTATTGAGCTCTACATTTTTCTCTGCTCCCCTCCTTGCCTCTCCCCTCCCCACTTCAACCCTCCCCCAAGGTCCCCATGCTCCCAATTTACTCAGGAGATCTTGTCTTTTTATACTTTCTATTTCCCATGTAGATTAGATCTATGTAAGTCCCTCTATTGTTGCCTAAGTTCTCTGGGATTGTGGTTTGTAGGCTGGCTTCCTTTGCTTTATGTTTAAAAGCCACCTATGAGTGAGTACATGTGATAATTGTCTTTCTGTGTCTGGGTTACCTCACTCAAAAT
>JAQHUG010000170.1:359397-394996 GCA_028555095.1 Dicrostonyx torquatus | reverse complement strand
GAGAGAGAGAGGAGATGAGAGAGAGAGAGAGAGAGAGAGAGAGAGAGAGAGAGAGAGAGAGAGAGAGAGAGAATATGCTAGTGTGCATATTGCTACGGTTCATTGGAGAACAACTTTTTGGACATCAGTTCTCCCTCCTTGTACTGGGCAAGGTCGCCTTTTTTATTTTTGCTTCCCTGCCTGTTCCTGGCCTTCTGGTGATGCTCCTACCTCTGACTCTCATCCCCCAGGAGGGCTGGGATTACAGGTGCTCCAGTCTGCCAGATTTTCTGTGGGTACCAGAGCTGGAACTCAGTGGTCGGTCTTGTCCAGCAAGAGTTTCTCTTTGTTGTTGTTTGGTTGTTTGGTTTGGTTTAGTTTTGGTTTTATGAGACAGGGTTTCTCCATGTAGCTTGGGAGCCTGTCCTGGAACTAGCTCTTGTAGACCAGTCTGGTCTCGAACTC
Source organism: Dicrostonyx torquatus (assembly GCA_028555095.1). Taxonomy (NCBI): domain Eukaryota; kingdom Metazoa; phylum Chordata; class Mammalia; order Rodentia; family Cricetidae; genus Dicrostonyx; species Dicrostonyx torquatus. The sequence goes on along the minus strand of JAQHUG010000170.1, from coordinate 394,552 downwards.
ACAGAGCTCCATCTGCCTCTGCCTCCCGAGTGCTGGGATTAAAGGTGTGCACCACCACCGCCCGGCGCAGCAAGAGTTTTTACGCACAGAACCATCTTGCTGGCCTTCCCATGCATATTTTTGACACTTTTGTCAAAAGCTAGTGGCTGCAGCTCTGAGAGTTTTCAATGTCTTTCATTCTGTGGCATTGGCCTATGTGTCTGTTTTTGTGCTAGGACCATGTTGTTTTCATTACCATGGCTCTGTGGTATAGTCTGAGATCGGATCTTATGTTAACTCCAGCATTGCTCTTTCTGCTTAGAATTCCTTTTGCTATTTGGGGTCTTTGGTGTGTCCGTGTTATCTTTCTGACTACTTTTTTCTGGTTCTGTGAAGAATGTCATTGGGATTTTGATGGAGATGTATTGGTAGGATAGCCACTTCACAACATTGATTCTTCCAGTCCAGGAACATGGTGTTTTTTCCATCTTGTGGTGTATTCTTCAATTTCTTTCACCCCATCCCCTCTCTCTGTGTAGGTACATGTGTTTTCAGGTATGCATATGTGCATGTGGTAACCAGAGGATGACTGATGTCAGGTGCCTTCCTCAGTCATTCACCATCTTATTTTATTTTACTTTAAAGATTTCTGTATTGTCATTTTAGGTGTATGAGTGTTTACCCTGCATGTGTGTAAGTGTGAACCTACAGCCGCATGGCAACACCCGCAACAGATCCATCTTTCCAGACTCTCTGTCTTTTCCAGTTCAAACTGGTTGACATAGGTTTCTTTTCATTGTTATTTTATTTTACCAGTACGGGTGTTTTGCTTGCATGTATGTCTACGTGTCACATTCATGTAGTGCACACAGAGGCCAGAACATGGATCATGACAGGTGTAAGGCTCCATATGGGTGCTGGGAACCAAACCCTGGTTCTCTGGAAGAGCATCCAGTGCTCTTAACCATCGTAGTATCTCTCCAGCCCCTGACACAGGTTTCTTAATAGCCACCCTCCAAAATAGTAAATCAGAGGTGGGGGGAGGTGAATGTGCACAGGAGGTGCTCAGGAGGTGCAGGTGAAGCTTGTGTCCCTATCTACAAGTAGGAGGCAGAAAGAGACAGCTGTCTGGGAATGGCATGAGCTTCTTAACTCTCAAAGTCCACCCCCAGTGACACATCTCCTCCAACAAGGCCACACCTTGTAATTCTTCCCAAACTGCCCACCAAGTCTTCAGACATATGAACCTGTGAGTGTCATTCAAACCACCACAGCAACATTCTTTTGTTTTCTTCACCTATGTAGTATCCTAAGAGTCTTTTAATTTTTATTTATTTGTGTGTGTGCTTGTGTGCACATGTCCACTTGTGCACACATGTGTGCACAGATATGTGTTTGCCTGCTGCTAGGAGGAGTGTGTTAGATCCCCTTGATCTAGAGTTATAAGTGATTGTGAGCTGCCTGATGTGGTTTCTCAGAGGAATTTAGGCCCTCTGTAAGAGCAAGAAGTGCTTTGAACCACTGAGTCATCTGCGACCTGAGTCTTCTTTTAATCTTCATTTGGGGGAATATTTTGAATGAGAGAAAAAGATTGAACAAGTTACAGAATCCCTGTAGCAAGCTTTTTTTGGGGGGGCTACCCACCAGCTCCCAAATCATGACACAGAGATTTTGCTATTAGTTATGAATTTCAGCTTTATCTTAGCTCTTATTTTAACCTGGTTCTCGTAATCTGCATTTTGCCTTGGAGCTTTTTACCTTTCTTTCTTTATGTCCTACTCCGTCTGCTGGGGCTGGAGTGGGGGAGATGTGCCTGACTGGTCCCAGGCATTTCTCTTGTTCTCTCCTCTCTTCTTCTCTCGTTCTTTCTTACGCTAAATTTCTCCTCCTATTTATTCTGTCTGCCCACCATTCCTGCCTAGCTATTGATTGTTTTGCTTTTTATTAGAACATTCAAGTGCCTTAGGCAGACAAGGTGAAACAAATGCAACCATCTTTTCATAATTAAACAAATGCAGCATAATCAAATGTAACACATCTTTACATCACTCAGGAAGGCAGTAGAGGCAAGTGTAACACACCTTCACACAGTTAAAGAATACTCTGTAGCAAAACAAACATAACACATCTCTGTCCAGTTCAAATAATATTCTACAACAAATCCCAGCATTGGATTGCCATTAACCATTTCTTAAACTGTGTCTATTTTGTGGTTGGTAAGTCTACTTTTCACTCTGTTGTCTTCTTCAGGACCTGACTTACTGTGTCCCCACATGTTCTGCTATGGTGTATGTGTAAGATCTTTAGCACAAATCCTAAATATCCCTTTACTATTTTGTAAAATTTTCCCTTTATATATGTAGATGTAAGACTAGGTGAGCACTGAGTGGAGAGAAATGCTTCCATGTCAACAAATGTGAGCTGGTGGTGAGATCGTTTCTGTTTACAGATTCGGGAAGATGGACTCTTTCCTCTGGGATGACTTTGGGCCCAGAATACAGAACAGGGCCATAGAGCAGATCATCACACCCATGACGGTCCAGCTTTGTCAGCTGCTCATCTCAGTGGAGAGGAAAGAGGTACAGAGAGAAGTGCTTGCCTCCTTGCAGAAGGTGGCAGAGGAACTGGCCAATGCAAGTGAGGCGTTTGTGCATGCTGCCAGCAGGTAATATCTCCAAGGGAATTAAGCCCCTTGCCCTGACAGCCCAGCAGACGATGGAGCATATAAATAGAACCTGATTATAGTCTTCAATGCTTTGGGGGCTGGTGGACGTAGCTCAGTACCTAGCATACAAGAAGCTCCGGATTTCGTCCCCAGCACTGCATAAGCTGGATGTGGTGGCGTGCACCTATCATCCCAGAACTCAGGAGGTAGAATGTGGAGGGCCAGAAATTTAAAGTTTTCCTTGGTTACTGTCTTAGTCGCTATTCTATAGCTGTGAAGAGATACCATGACCAAAATAACTCTTTTCTTAATTGTTTTCTTAAATGATCTTTTCTGGGGCTGGAGAGATGGCTCAGAGGTTAAGAGCACTGACTGCTCTTCCAAAGGTCCTGAGTTCAATTCCCAGCAACCACATGGTGGCTCACAACCATCTATAATGAGATCTGGTGCCTTCTTCTGATGTGCAGGCAGAATACTGTATACATAATAAATAAATAAATAAATCTTTAAAAAAATAAATGATCTTTTCTCATTTTACATACCAATACCAGTTTCCTCTCCCTCCCTTGCTCATGCTCCCCTCACCTTCCCTGCACCCCACCCTCCATCCTCAGAGAGGGTAAGGTCTCCCATGGGTAGTCAACAAAGTCTTTGAGGCAGGACCAAGACCCTACCTCCTATATTTAGTCTGAGTAAGGTATCCCTCCAAACAAAATGTGTTGACAGAAGTTTCTGTCCTGCCTGGTCCTGCAGCCCTTCAGTCCCAAAGAAACACACAGAGGTCTACATTAATCATAAACTGGTTGGCCTATTAACTCAGGCTTCTTATTAACTTTTACATCCTACATTAACCCATAATTCTTGTCTGTGTCAACCATGTGGCTTGGTGCCTTTTATCAGAGAGACATTCTCATCTTGCTTCCTCTGCATCTGGATCATGACAGCAGACTGCAACTTTCTTCTTCCCAGAATTCTCCTGTTCTCATTGCCCCACCTATACTTCCTGCCTGGCTACTGACCAATCAATGTTTTATTGAAGCAATACAACTTCAAATCTTTACAGGGTACAAGATCATTGTCCCACAGCAGGAATGGAATCCTAAATGCCAGTTCAAGAACTAGGGATAAATCCTAGTCCCACTACCAGTGGCCCCACAGACTGCCCAAGCCACACAACTGTCACCCACATTCAGAGGACATAGTTTGGTCCTATGCAGGTTCCCCCACTGTCAGTCCAGAGTCAGCGAGATCCCACTAGCTCAAGTCAGCTGTTTATGTGGGTGTCCCCGTCATGGTTTCGACCCCTTTGCTCATATTATTGCTTGTCCCTCTGTTCAACTGGTCTCAGGAAGCTCAGCCCACTGCTTAGCTGTGGATCTCTGCATCTGTTTCCGTCAGTTTCTGGATGAAGGTTCTATGATGACAATTAAGGTAGTCATCAATCTGATTACAGGGGAAGACCAGTTCAGGTACCTTCTCTTCTATTGCTTAGGGTCTTAGCTGGGGGGTCATCCTTGTGGATTCCTGGGAATTTCCCTGGTGCCAGGTTTCATGCTAACTCCATAATGGCTCCCACAATCCATAACCAAGATAACTCTCGTAAGAGAAATCATTTAATTGTGGGCACTCTTTGAAATAAGCCCATTAACTCCTAATTCTGCTAACCCTTTCAAACAGTACTACTCTCTAGTGACTTTCAAATGCATGAGCCTGTGGGGGTCATTATGGTGTATACAGTGTTCTGTCTGCATGTCTGCCTACAGGCTAGACAAGGGCACCAGATTTCATTACAGATGGTTGTGAGCCACCATGTGGTTGGTGGGTTGAACTCAGGACCCTTAGAAGGACAGGCAGTACTCTTAACCACTGAGCCATCTCTCTAGCCCATGGGGGTCATTCTTATTCAAACTTCTACAGCTACGTAGTCAGTTTGAATCCAGACTGAGCTACATGAGACCCTGCTTCAAAAAAATAAATGTAGCTGGGTGGTGGTGGCACATGCCTTTAATCCCATCACTTGGGGGGCAGAGGCAGGCGGATCTCTGTGAGTTTGAGGCCAGCCTGGTCTACAAGAGCTAGTTCCAGGACAGGCTCTAAAACTAGAGCAAAATCCTGTCTCGAAAAACCAAAACAAAAAAAATGCTTTCTGAAAGAAGATGTGTGGAAAATAAATTAGTATAAGAACGGATATAGCTTTTTTGCTTCTCTGTTGCTGTAACAAAACACTGACCAACAGCAACTTGGAGGAGGAAAGAATCCACTTGGCTTACCATGGTCATTGAGGGGGAAACTCGGAGGCAGGAACTAAAGATGAAACCATGGAGTGACACTGCTTGTTGAGCTGTTCCTTTGACTGCTCATCTACATTTCTTGGATAGCCCAGGTCCATCTACCCACGAGTGGAATCACCCACAGTAGGCTGGACCCAACCATATCAATTATCAATAAAAAAAAATGTCCCCAGAGGCATGTCTACAGGCCAATCTGATGAAGGAAATTCTTCAGCCCAGATCCCTCTTCCCAGGTGTGTAAAACTGACGACCAAGATTAGCCATCACAGCTACGGAGTTGGGGCAAGGCCTAAATATCATGTGACTCTAGTAAGGTAAAAAGAAAAACTACAGTGAGAAATAATGCAAAATATTTGTTATAAATTATGTACAGGAGCTGGAAAGATGGCTGAGCACTTAAGAGTGCTTGCTGCTCAATCATGAACTTCAGATCTCAGAACCCATGTAATAACATTCATACACATACCTAAAATAAATTATGTAGGAAATTAGTAACAGAGCAATTTTATACCGACAATACTGCTTTGTAGATTTGGAATTTCTGACAATGCATTTTTTAATCACAAAAAGTACAGTTAGTTTTGAGAGAGGCTAAATGTTGTTTGTGTTCACTGCAGGATAAATGCCTTTGCTCCATTGTCTGCTTCTGGCAAGATAAATTATTCATACAGACAATTATCATCAGTGTTCATGACCGTGGGAAACGGTCCAGCCCTCTTTATCCTAGCAGAACTGTAATAATAAACATTTGGACTTGACTTTAGCTCCACCATCCCTGAGCAGTTCCCAGACAAGGCCAAATGGAGGCCAGCAGCACACCCCACTAAGTGTTGGGCTGGCAAACTCCTGCCTTCCTTTGCTGGCAGGCTCTCAGGGGGCCAGAACCTGCCACATCAGCTGCTGTCTGTCAGCGAGCGTGTGCCAGGGAGAAGAGGCCAGGGCAAGGATATGTTTCCTCTTGCTTAGAAACATATCTTATGATGAACATTTAGGAAACACAAATGAGAAAAAGAAAGAAAATGTTACTGCCCACAAACCTGCAACCTAGAGAGAGCCACTTGGGGGATTCGAGTATATACTTACCCCAGATGTTTTCCTTCTCTTTCTAATTTTTCTCTCCCCATCACTCCACTTTCAGTTTTTTAAAACTCATATAAAACTGTCTCTGTAGAGGGCTGGAGAGATGACTCAGCAGTTAAGAGTGACTTCTGCTCTTGCAAAGGACTGAGTTTGTTTTCCAGCACCCATGTCAGGTGGTTCACAATCACCCTTACCTCTAGTTCCAGCGAATCCAATACCTTAGTCTCTCTATAGGAACCTGCACCTACTTACACACACACACACACACACACACACACACTTTACATATTATTATTTTTAATTTTTTAATGATTTATTTAACTTTATGTGCATTGGTGAGAAGGTGTCAGATCTCATGGAACTACATTTTCAGACAGTTGTGAGCTGCTATGTGGGTGCTGGGAACGGAACCCAGGTCCTATGGAAGAGCAGTCAATGCTCTTAACCGCTGAGCCATCTCTCCAGCTCCCCAATTTACATATTATTTAAAGACTTACTGTTTAAAGACTTATTGCATATATAATGATGAATGAAGAAAATATGATACATATACATATATATATACAAGAAAATATAATACACACAGAAAATAAAATTACATTTTATTCATCTAAAAATATTGCGACATCACATAATGGAAGATACTAGCAATCGTGCGAAAAGAAATAAGACAGACTCGGAAAGATAAACACCATGTTTTCTTTCACTTAGATCTAAAATGGTATGTGTGTGTGTGTTTACATGTGCACATGTGCTCGTGTGTGCACATGCCTGTAAGTTGTGATACTAGAAAGGGAATCACGAGGGGGAGGAGGAGAAGAAAGAAGGCAGTGAAATACATGTGACAATGAAAGCAGAATGGAGGAGTGTGTGGAGGGCAGAGGAGCAGGGAGGAGAGAGGAGCACGAGGAAGGGCGGTGAGAGAGGGATGAGGTCATGACGTCAACGTGGGGGGGGCCTTGACGAAGCCCATTACTTTACATACTAGCTTAAATTAATTTAAATTAATTTTAAAAGCCTGTGTGGATGTTCCTATCCACATACATAGTATACGTGTCTGGACACACGTGTGTTTGTGCAGGTGCAAGGCCGTAAAGCAGTCTAGACTGATAAGCCCCACTCATCCTGGGTCTGTGTAACAGTACTCTGAGGTTAGATAGCACACAATGTCATATGCGTCCTGGGAGCTTCATACATGTTTCACAGTTTAAGACATTGCCAGGGGTGTGTAGTTGGGGTGAATCTGGGAGGAGTATGGTGAATATGATCCAAACACATCACAGGCATGTATGAAGTTGCCAGCCTATGTCACATTGTGTACAGCAGTACGCGGACCCAGTTCTCACACACATTCCTCAGCCACTGAAATAGGCAGAACTTTTTGCTTGTTTTCGAAACAGGGTTTCTCTGTGCAACCCTGGCTGTCCTGGAACTCACTCTGTAGACCAGGCTGGCCTTGAATTCACAGAGATCCACCTGCCTTCATCTTCCTAGTGCTGGGGATTAAAGGTGTGTTTCATCACTTCCAGCTAATAATCATAATTTTTAATTTAGCTATCTTAGCAAATATTTTTATTGTGATTTTAACTTTAATTCCCATGAAATAATGCCTTAAAACATTTTTATTCAAGCCTGGCGGTGGTGGTGCATGCCTTTAATCCCAGCACTTGGGAGGCAGAGGCAGGTGAACTCTGTGAGTTCAAGGCCAACCTGGTCTATAAGAGCTAGTTTCAGGACAGGCTCTAAAGCTACAGAGAAACTCTGTCTCAAAAAACAAAAAAAATAATATTCATTTAAAGATTTTAAAGTTTTTATTACTTTTGGTTATATGTAAGGTTTTGTGCATTTGAGTACTAGTCTCCACAGAGGCCTGAAAACAGTGTTGGATCCCCTGGAATTGGAGTTACTGTGCTTGACATGCGTGCTGAGAATTGCCCTTGAACTTGGGTTCTCTCCAAGCACAGTATATACAATCTTACATGTTGAGAGATCTTATGTATATCTGTGTATGGTGTGTGTATTGGAGAGCAATTACCCTTAGAGCCCAGAAGAGGGTGCCAGCGCCCCTCTTATAGATTGCATATTGCTGGGAAACACCAGATGTATGCTGGGAAACAAACTTGGGATCTTTTCAAGAGCAGCTGAGCCATGGCTTTTATCCCCCACCTTCTTGTATAGTCTGGCTATACAGCTTTCCGTCTATGCTCGCTTGATTGTTAGGTTATGTGGTTTATCCAATATCTTCACAAATTTTCTCTTGGTCTGTACCTTGTCTCTTTACTAACTTAACAATGTCTTTCAGGCTGGAGAGATGGCTTAGCAGTTAAGAGAACTGCCTGCTCTTCCAAAGGTCCTGAGCTCAATTCCCAGCAACCACATGGTGGCTCACAACCATCTGTGGTGAGGTCTGGCACCCTCTTCTGGTCTGCAGGCATACACACAGACAGAACGAATAAATAAATTAATTAATTAATAAAATTTTTTTTTAAAACTATGTCTTTCTTGGTTTTGGTGAACCAACCAACTTCACAATAATTTTGTCTTTTTTTTTTTTTTTTGGTATTGTAGCTAAAGAATGTTTGCCTAATTCACGACTATAAAACCTTGCTCTAGCCAGGTATGGTGGTGCATATCTTTGGTCCCAGCGCTAGGGAGTCAGAGGCAGGGGATCTTTCTGAGTTTGGCCAAAACCCCAAATTTCTCCTGTTTTCCTCCAGGAAGTTTGTGGTTTCACATGCTCCCATTTTGATCTGGAGTTTATTTGAGGGCACAAGCTAATGTGATGGGAGATGCAGGATACCCTGCCTTCCAGAATCATCCTTTCTTCACTCAGGTGCCTCAGCACCTCTGTGTAGGAGGGTCCTCCTTTATTTCTGTTGCTTTCATTGGTTAAATAAAGACTCTTCCTGGCTTGTAAGATAGGTCAGCCCCACGTTGGGCATCAAACTGTTGTAACCAACCAGCGGGAGCAGCGGGCTGTGTCCCGCCTGGCTCCTGGCCACATGGCCGCACGTCCACATGGCTACACCCGGAATACACAAATCACACACAAACTGGATTCATTTAAATTCTGCCTGGCCCATTATCACTAGCCAACTGTTGTAAATGGGGAGAGGTGTGGGTTGTATTCCCGGCACCCAGCTCCCAGCCCCCAGCTGCCGGCCCGCTCAGCCGCTGGTTGCTTGCTTATACCTGAAATAACCACATGACAATTATATTCATTTAAATACTGCCTTGCCCATTATCTCTAGCCTTTTCTTGGCTAGCTCTCATGTCTAAACTAACCCATTATAAAAGTCTGTATGTCACCACGAGGTGGTGATTTACTGGACGGTTCTAAGGTATGTCCATCTTGGGTGCAGGATCATGGTGGTTCTCCTACTTCCTTTCTCTCTCACCGCCTTTCGTTCTGTCTACTCCGCCCATCTAAGGGCTGACCTATCTTACAAGCCAGGCAGAGTCTTTATTTAACCAATGAAAGCAACAGAAATAAAGGAGGACCCTCCCACACCTCTGTCAGATTCAACAGATCGTGTGCACAGACCTCTGCCTGGAGCTTTTTGTTTGTTGTTTGTTTTGTTTTGAGACAGGGTTTCTCTGTGTAGTCCTGGCTGTCCTGGAAACAAGGTTGGCCTTGAACTCAAGAGTGCTGAGATTAGAAGTGTGAGCTACCACCACCCAGCCACCCAGTTCTGTCTGGAGCGTTTATTTCACGTGTCCATGTTAACAGGGACAGCTGCTCATCTTCAACATGGTGGCTTTACAGTGGGTCTTTTTGTTTGTTTGTTTGTTTTTTGTTTTTTGTTTTTTTTCGAGACAGGGTTTCTCTGGGTTGCTTTGGAGCCTGTCCTGGAACTAGCTCTTGTAGACCAGGCTGGCCTCGAACTCACAACTCACAGAGATTCTCCTGCCTCTACCTCCCGAGTGCTGGGATTAAAAACGTGTGTCACCACTGCCTGGCTATGATGGGTCTTGAAATAAAATGGTGTACATCCTCCACAATTTTCCTTTTTTAAAAAAGATGTTTGCATGCCTTTGTGAACTTGAGAATATGCTTAGTAATTTCCATTTGGGGGAGAAAGAAAGGCTGCTAGATTTTAGGTGGGATCACAGATCCCACTTAAAATCAACTCATGGATCAAAACTGGGGTAAATTTCAATCTAAGAACAGGGAATTTGTCGGTGGTGGTGGAGTGTGGTGCACACCTTTAATCCCAGTACTCAGAAGGCCCAGGCAGGAGAATCTCTGTGAGTTCAAGGTCAGCCTGATCTACAAAGTGAGTTCCAGGACAGCTGGGGCTCTATTATGCAGATAAACTATGTCACTATGTCTTGAAAAATTAAACAACAAAAAAAAACAGGACAAGAGATTCAGAAGCACACATATAGGTGTGCACACCATTTCAAAGGACACAGAGAGCTGGGACACTTAGCTACTTGTATGCAAAAGTAAATGTGGAACTGTATAAAAAGATCAATTCAAAATCCATCAAATGTCTAACTCTAGCTCTTAAACTTATAAATGATTCATAAAGAAACAGAGGGATCCGAGTCTTTGAGATCTTGGGTTAAGTACAGATTTCCAGATGTAAAACTGGAAGCTTGATTCATGAAAGGACCAAACAAGCTTCTCTTTGGAGGACTCTATTAAATAGACAGAGAAGAGAAGCCAGAGACCAGGAGGTGTGCTGACAGTTGTCTACAGCGCCTGAAAGCGCATCAGAACTGATGGGAATTACAGAATCGTAGCTCCTTTCGCTTTTCACATCATGGGCGATATAAAATAAATGCACTTATACAAATGCACAATTGCTGCTGCACACAGTACGGTACACTTCACAAAAATGTGCAATTAGTTGTTTTATAAATGCATCCTTAGATATAGACATGGTTTATTGTTTGTTACTGTTATTTGTCTTTTCGACTACTGGATCGTTATAAACATTTCACGTTTCTCACACCTTTATGATCTCTACACATAATGCTACCACACGACCTTTGTGCTCAGGCAGTGTAAACAGAGATGCTGTTGAATCACCCAAGTGCAATCGCCAACACCCATTTTCTCATCAATAAGAAAGAGGGGCTGGTGAGATGGCCCAGTGGGAGAAAGCACTTGTTAAGCATGACGTCATAGTTAGATTCCTGTTGCTGTGGTAAAAACACCATAGCCTACAGCAGACTAGGAGGGGAGGATGTCCGGGACCGTTGCCCCGAACATAGAAATTGAAGCTCTTCCCCAAATGTGTGCTCGGAGACGCACGGAAAGAAACAAGCCTTTACACCATCACAGTTTAAAAAGGCTTTCTTTATTCTTCAGCGAAGCCTTGCATTTATTCTATTTGCTTAAAGTTCCTTCTGCTGTCTAGGCTCTCTTGTAACCATTTCTTCTTACTTCTTCCTGTGCCAAGCTATACTTCTCCTTCTCGCCTTTCTCGTCCTGTTCTCTCTGTAAAACTGCCCCTTGCTCTTTTTCCTCTGCTCTTCCCTCTAAAACTCTCCTATGTGCCTTTTTGTTCCTAATTTTCGCTCTGCCTATCTTTTGGGTCTCTTTGATTCTAACTTCTCTTCCTGCCTTGTCTCTCAGCATTCGCTCTTGCATTCGCACCTCAGCCAGGAGAGATAGCTGCCTTCCTGGGGCAATCTACAAATGAATCAGAGGCTGAAACCAAAATTTTGGCTATTGTTTTTCCAAATAGCCGCCTTGAGCCGCGGACCTGCAAGGCGTCCTTGGTCTAGCAGGTATCAGAGACCACAGGAGGATTTATTTGTCTCGAGGATACCGTCCTTCATCAGGGAAAGCCAAAGCAGGAGCAGAGGCAGGAACCACGCTTGCTCCCCATGCCTCGCTCAACCTGCTTTCTTATACAAGCCAGGACCACCTGCCCAGGAGTGGCACTGCCCGCAGTGAGTTGTGCCCTCTCACAACCAGTATTAATCAAGCACATACCCCACAGGCTTGCGTACAGGCCAATCTGATGGGAGGCACTTTCACAATCCCGTTTCCCTCTTCCTAGTTGACTCTAGCTTGTGTCAGGTTGACATAAATTAGGCAGCACACCCAATGACCTGAGTTCAGTCCCGGGGCCCACATGGAAGGAGAGCTGACTTTCATAACTTACCCTTTGACCTTCAAATGTGTGACATACAAAATAATTAAAAAGAAAAATAGCAGTTTTCATTTTTTAATGTCTTTCGTGCTATTGTTAATATGTAAAACATTGAAATAAATACAGCAGTCTGCTCTGAATGAGACACAAGGGTCATGGCAGAGGCACAGCGTCATGTTGCTTTGACCAACAAGCCAGTCTTAGTGTTCTCTTGCTGTGAAGAGACACCACGACCAAGGCAACTCTTATAAAGGAGAGCATTTAACCGGGACCTGACAGAGTCCACTATTATTATGGCAGGGAGCATGGCAGCACACGGGCAGCATGGTACTGGAGAAGCAGCGGAGAACTTTGCATCCTGACCCTCAGGCAGCTGGCAGAGAAAGAGAAGCATGTTCAGCCTGTCATGGGCTTTAGAAACTTCAAAGCCCACTCCCAGGGACACCCTTTCTCCAGCAAGGCCACACCTACTCCAGTAAGGCCACACCTCTACATCTTTACCATGCCCTGGTGACTAAGCATTTCAATATATGAACCTATGGCAATCAATCTCATCCAAACCACCGCAAAGCCTAAAAGAAGAAATTTTAAAAATGGAAGCCTTGGACTCTTGCTAACGTGTCGCATTGAGTATCAATGGTCTTGCTCACATTTATCAATGGTGCTTCAGTCTTTAAGCCCATGCAGCAAGTAGAACTACACTTCTTTTTATTGTAATAAATAAGGAAATTTTCCCTTGACATATACCCGTTGTTACTAGGCATTTATCCAAGAGAAATGGAATCCTGTGTCCACACAAAGACCAAGGCATGCATAGCCACAGCAGTGTTCTTTCTTTTCAGTTCTGTGTCCCCACTACTGGGGATTGAACTCAGAACCTGGCATCTCTAGGCAAATGCTGCAGTACCGAGTTAGATCACCAGCCTTTTTTTTTTTTTTTTTTTTTTTTTGGTTTTTTGAGACAGGGTTTCTCTCTGGCTTTGGAGCCTGTGCTGGAACTAGCTCTTGTAGACCAGGCTGGTCTCGAACTCACAAAGATCCGCCTGCCTCTGCCTCCCGAGTGCTGGGATTAAAGGCGTGTGCCACCACCGCCCGGCGATCACCAGCTGGGAGAAACTGGGAGAAAACCCGCAGAAGGATGGAAAGTACCCATTGTTCCGGTGCACGCATGAGTGATTGTCAGGTTCCGGGGTCCCAGGGGAGGAGGGGCAGTAATGCCGAGATGCTCCAGAATCTTTCACTGGGATTATAGATGTGCCCCACTGTGCCAAGCATGGTGGCTTTATCTTATTTTTTGTTTTGTTTGTTTGTTTTGTTTTTCGAGACAGGGTTTCTCTGTAGCTTTGGAGCCTGTCCTGGAACTAGCTCTTGTAGACCAGGCTGGTCTCGAACTCACAGAGATCTGCTTGCCTCTGCCTCCCAAGTGCTGGGATTAAAGGTGTGCCCACCACTTCCTGGCAAGCTTTATCTTATTTTAATAGCTAAGATAGAGTGGCCTCAGGTTTCTCATCTGAAACTCTGGAGGACAGAAGATGATGGGATCAATTGTATACAGGATGTTAAGAAGAAAAGCCTGAGACTCAGAATTCTCTACCCAGATTGCCTGTCACTAACCTGTTTAACCTTACCATGTGAAGTTTGTTAAGGCTGAGATTGAGGTAACAACTCTAATTCATAGCTAAGACACCTGAAGAAAGGATGGAGAGAGTTTATTTTGCTTGTTTTTTAAACTCAACATGTGTCTCGGCTCATAAGCACAGGGGTCAAGGTTCACTTTAATGGCTGCCTGGTGCTCTGTACCTTCTGTGCACCCTCGTTTCCACGTGACTCTTTGGGTTTTAATGTGATAACATTTTAAGTGCAATGTGTCCCTTCAGGCTGGCGGGAGACTCTGAGGATGAGTGGCTTAGGGCAGAAATGAAGCCAGTGGCTGAGTCTCTGATTCTCTCTGGGAGGAACATCCTGCTGGTAACCCAGAAGCTCCCTGAGCAGCCAGAGTGTCAGCGCCACTGGGAGGAGCTAGTGGCCACAGCTCAGCAGATCCTGGTGGATACTACCAAGGTGAGGCTCCCTCAGAGCTGGCTGGCAGTTTGGTCATTGCTGGAGAGCACGCATGGCCATACAGTTCTCACAGGAACTCCTGGCCGTCCCTTAATTTGAAACCTGCCCAAGTGCTTGCCAAGATCCTAGGCAGAGTTCATTACCGATTTAATCAGGGCTAAAATTGAAGCTCTAACAGGAGCTGGCAGAACCCCTCAGTTTCCAAACACACTCAGTTTTTCATCCTGACCCACAATCCTTGCTAAATACAACTTAAATTTGTTTTGGAGAGTTTATTAATTTTTATTTTATGTGTGTGAGCGTCTGCTATGCAACACGTCTGTAAAACGACTGGGGAAGAGGCGGGCAGAGGAGGGCCTAGGAAATTCTAGTGTTGGAATTACAGATTGTTGTGCGCCCCCTTGTGGATGCCGGGAATCAAAGCTAGGTCCTCTGGTAGAGCAGTTAAGATTGCAACTCTCCAGCCCGTTTGCAACTTTTAGATTGGAATATTGCTCCTGGTTCAAATACATATCCTCAAAATATTTTGTTGTTATTCATTGTATAACATCTGTAGTGTGGTTTATTGGAGGGTATTGCAGTGGGGTAGGGGAGGGTGAGAGACAGAACCGAGGGGTTTGGGCACCTGCTGGTGGTGAAGGAAAGAGAAAGATATTGGCTTGGGTACCAGCCCCAGGGTTAGAGAGTGGATGGAGCTGTCTGTGACAGGCGAGTCAGGCTAGAAAAGCTGCCTCAGGGAAGCCCTCCAGCCCATCATTCTCATCTAAATAATAATCCATCTTTGAACAGTCCAGGGTAAACCCCACACCCCCTAAATATGGAGAGAAGGCAGCCAGTTCAGACCTCAGGTTTACAAAGAAATGCGCACACCCGCAAACCTCCAAGACTGGAGTGTGCATTCTCCAGTCTGGTCACCTAGACGGTGCCTGTTTTGGTTAAGTGACAATGTAAGGTCTCCTAGGCTTAAGCTACATGGCCCCAAGAATGTTCAGTCATCTTCAAGTCTCTTTCCTGTCACCGCCCCAGCAGGTCTTGCTGCTTGAAGACACAGCAATGGCGAGGAAGACGGTGTCAGCAGCTGGTTGGTGCCTGACGTGCCTGGAGGCTCTGGAGGCGGCAGAGGACTCCACCTCGCTGCGTGCCTCCCTGACTGACCTGGCGGCTGCGCTGCTGCGACTGGGCTGCCTGACCACGCGCTGGGCCTGGGACGAACGCCTGGGTCGAGTTCGCCACCAGCTAGGGTGCTGCATCCCAGCGCTGCTCGCAGCCGCCCGCGGCCACCTCCGGCACCCACGCGAGCCGCAGCTGGTGGCTTCACGGAGCCGCGTCTTTGCCCTGACCAGGCAGAACCTCAAGGAGCTCCTGGCTGTACTGCAGCCCTGCATCGCAGGGCCTGGTGCGCGCTCTCAGAATGGCCTACTGGCGCGTCGTCTGCAGAAGCTGCGACAGGTCCTTGAGGAGCCCGGGCCGAGCCACCTGCGTGGCGGGCTGCTGGATGCGCCAATGGTCGCCGTGGTGTGGCACTGCCTGCACCTAGCCGCCTGCTCCGCGCCAAGGGAGAGGATGCACTTAGTGTCCCATTGCCGCCAGCTGCTACAGCTCTGCCCTTGGCTTCACCGGTCTCCCCAAATCAGCCCAGGGACAGAATGGGAAGCTCTGAGGACTGCGACGGATGCGCTCTTTCGGGGAGTCCGTGCTGGATTACTGCGCCAGATTCTGGACACGTTCACAGATACCCAAAGTCCTCTAGAGAGGCTGGTCCAGGCCGCCTTGGCGACTTCCACCATCAGGTTCCAGTGCAATAGCGAAGCCTTGGCAGAGACTTTCCGACTTCTCCTCGATGCTTTTCACAACCAAGCCAAGCAAATGATCCGAGTGGCACACTTGGTTTGGGTCTGCTGCCCCCAACAGCAAACTGGCAGAGACGTGGAGGCTGCCGTGGCAGGTCTTTGGGGGCTTGTGGTCAAAGCGATGGGACTCTTTTCACAAAGTCCCCAAACGCAAGGTCTGGGCTGGAGCCCTGACACCCTGCAGGCTCTGCTTGAGGCCTGGGCCAGGGAATCCGAACACCTGTTGGCATGCTTTGATGTCGTCCTCGATATTCCTGAATTCCTGAGCTTGTCCATCCAGGAAATGACTAAACACTTGGACTTGTACACAAGGGCTCTGAGGAGCGGAGCACCCAGAGAATTTTCCAGATCTGTGGCGTTCTTACGCGGAAGAGCCACACACATAGTGCAGGTGATGAGCAGGTACGTGGGTCAAGACCCAGATCCCATTTTCCGAAACGGGATGAGAGTCATGGTTCAGCAGCTGGCGCAGTCTTCCTTGACGCTGGCTGCAGCCACTGAAGGCAGCACAGGTGGGGACAGCGCCTGGGACACGGGTGCCTTTTTAACCATGGCAAAACACCTCATCTATTCAGCTCAGCAAGTCCACGAGGGGCTGGATGGGACCAACCACCCAGACATCCTCAGCCCACTTCGATTCCAAGTCCAAAGGTTTGACCTTGCCGAGGGATGGCCTTATTTGACTCTTCCCAGTCTCCGGCATCCTACAGCTCCCACGCTGAAGTACCAGCAGGTGCCTGGGTTAGAGGAAAATGACACAAACACCCCTTTCCTACCAGTAGAACAACTTTCCTACACAGTGGTCCCTGACACCTGCAAACAGGGGTGGGGCTCTCCAATCCTTGCTGTCAGCAAAGTCATCACTACTGTGAAGAGCCAGGAGCACCAGGTAGTGACCTCACCACGCACCAACATGCCAGAACCAGAGTCTACTGTGAATATAGCCTCAGAAATCCAGGCTGGGGAAGAACCCCTGGGACCAGAGAGGATGTCAAGACTATACAAATTCTCAAGAGTGGTACCTTCGATTACTGACTTAGCCGGAGAGGAAGTCCATAGTACAAACACTAGAAGTGACAGACTTCTGGAAGTGGCTTTTCATCAATCTGGGAGGACCAGGGAAGCCAGGCAGGCTTTGGTAGCCAGGGCTGGTGACTGGTACCCTCTGTGTCGACAACTCTTTTGCCGTAGCCCAACCACTGAATTAGCAGGGAGCACGGCAGTGTTTGTGGAACTTCAGCAGAATTTGGCCTCAATGGTTCAAGTAGTAGCCAAAAGTGGTCCTGTGAATTTGGACAAGAAGAGCCCTGGCCCAATGGAGCACCCGGGAATGATTTTAGAGCTGCAAGGTAGATTGGAAAAAACAGAGGTCCATGCTAAACAGCTATTGGACCAAGTTCTGTCCTCTGATGGTCACCAAGCTCCCAAGGTGAGGGACGAGAACGTTGACGATGAGTGCCTTCTATGGGCAGTGGCTGTGCAGGACCTGATGCATTGTATGGAGAGGCTCAGCAGGAGACAAGGCCTGTTCCTACTGCCCCTCCAGCAAGCAGTGAAGAGCCAGCAAGGGTTGCAGGAAGGGTTAGAGCAGGCAGTGCATGTTTCCCAAAGGTTACAAGAGGCTGCTGAGATGTCTCGTGTTCTGTGTGATGATGAGCAGGTAAAGGATGAGGTCTCTTTTCTGTGTCGAGAAGTTCATGTACTCACAGATGCCTTGTTGGAGGTGGCACACGCCTGTGTCTCCTCCCCCAAGCCATGCCCCAGCCTCTCCACACGCTTTGAGCTTCTCTGCTTGGAACTTGGCCTGCGAGTCAAGGCCCTGACCAACTATCTGAGCAGCATCAACGCTGTCTATGAGCATGTGTTCCAAGATGCTGTTGGCAAGGGCTCCCAAACAAGTATGCAGTCTATTATCCAAACTGTGCAGGGAATCATAGCAGGAAGTCAAGAGTCTGGTCGCTTCCAAGAAGACCTTCTTGTGTCTCTAGAGAACATTCTCGTGCTCACTAAGGAGGTGGCCGAGAGGGTCCCTGAGCTCCAAAAACACCCGGGGGGGCAAGGGTTGCATATGCTGGATTGGCTTAGGTGGGAATGGGCAGCCAGGGTCCACCATGCAGTGACTCAGCTCCAGGCTTTGGAAGGTGGTCCCACTGAGGCCTGGAGACTCCTGGTCCAATGCCTGAAACCCGGGGAAGAGCCAGCAAATGCCCCAGAAGAGGTCTTTGTCCAGCTCCAGCTGCAGCGTGAAGAATGTGCAGTAGTAGAAACCTCTGCAGGGGACAGTGTGGAGTTTCAGGATGCTGTTCCCAAAGGCACCACAGAAATCTCAATGGGGACCTGTGCCGTTGAGCTAGCCACCACCAGAATCACCACAGCAGACGTGAGCATGGTAGGCTCCTTGGCATCTTTCATCTACCTACACCTGGATCTGTTTTCTAGAAACCAAAGACCCTCACACATTCCAGAAACTCAATGCCCACACCACATGTATAATTCATACAGGGCAGGCAGCATGAGCAGCCTCTAAAAGCCTAGGCTTGGGGTTCAGCTACCCTAGCCTGCAGCTACCTCTGCCATGTCCTTATCAAGATCAGAGAGAAGTCTCAGCACCATTTAGACTCCAGCATTCTAGTCCTATAGAGGGCTGCTGAATGAGTCCCTGCAAAAATATTTCCCTTCCCTTAGCATCTAGTATGTGTCCTAGGACGAGTGCCCATGCTTTCCATCAGCCTTCTGGAGTTTTTCCTTATTACTTTAACAAACTTTCCTATGACTGCCAGTACTCAGGCTGCTTCATCCACTTTGACCTCTGCAGATGTCACCTCCCTGCTCCAAAGTGACAGGAACACAACTAGAATCATTGTAGTGGGGAATAAAGGGGTTTATTAGAAAGATACTAGGTCTGTCGAATGCCTCCCCTACATATCTGCTTCCTTCTAGGGCTAGACAGGACACTTAGGCATTAAAGATCTTAAAGACTGTGTTTCTACTGACCATAACCAAAGGCAACAGTACAGCTTAGCAGGACTCTAGTAGTTTCTACGCAGATAAACTTCATCCAGTGTTCACAGCTCTAGAGGCGGTGGGACCTGGGAGAGTAGAGCCTTAAAATGAGGCAGACTAGAGTCTCATGCCATAGCCAACCTTATTCAGAGCCTCAGTTTATACTCAGAGGGTTAAGAAAGATCACATGAGGAACATTCTCATGGATTTGGGCTGTACACAATCACAAGGACGAGCCCCATGTGGCGAAACCTACTTTTCCACAGAAGCAGATAAACAGTGATAGCCAATTGTAACAGATAATCTACAGTAAACTCACTCCTGTCTGCTACACCCAGGAGGAGCACGAAAGCACATCCCCCAAAACAACTCTGTTTTTGAGGAAGCTGAGCTCACAAGACTCTTGTTTTCTTGGCGTTCTCTCACAAGCACTCAGAATTCCCCTTGCATGACTCCATTCTTGGACCGTGTTCTGACAATCCAGGATCAGATAGAAAAGGTCACCCCACCTATCCCCACCGTGACCTTATGGATGGCTAAGCACAGTCTCCCGAAACTCCATAGGGCTTTGCCCAAGAGAAAACTGACCATGCCACACCATACTTTTTTTTTTCATCAAAATGTCACTCCCACGCAAGGGGACTCCACGACCCAACAGGGAGAATAACGGACACCATTTCCCTAAGCTCTAGGCTTGTCTGCTCATCTCTCCGTCTTAGAAATCCAAATAGCTTTAGACTTCTCTCCCCTTCCCTGGCTCTCTGTAGCCGTCAGCACACACTACTGGTGCCACCCACTCACCGACTTGCTTGCCTCTGGCTTCTGTCAATGCATCAGAAGTGTCTCCCATAGCTGCAAGGCAGGGCAGCAGGGTAGGGAGACGCTGGGCAGCCAGCTTTCAGACTCTGGGTCTGGAGTCTCTATCACACAATCCTCGACCACGTTGAAAAGTTTGGAGTCTCGTCTAGATCTGGATGCTGAAAGTCTCTGGTAGGTGTTAAAAGGCCCTTTCCCAAGCTTCCTCACCATCTTAGTTGGGGTTTCTATTGCTGTGCTAAAACATCATGATCATGTCAGCTTGAAAAAGCAAGTGTTTAATTGACATAACGGTTTCAGAGGCTTAAGGTTCGTGCCGGTGAACTGAAGGTATGGTGGCAGGAAACTTGGAGAGCTCATATCTTGATCTGCAAGTAGGAGGCAGAGAGCACCCTGGGAATGGTGGGAGGCTTTTGAAACTGCAAAGGGACACACCTAGTGATACACCTCCTCCAAGATGGCCACACCTCCTCACCCTCCCTCAAAATTCCCACTACTGGGGACCAAATATTCAAATACATGAGCATATGGGGGCTATGCTCATTCACCCCGCCTCACCCACTCTTAGCTCCAGACCACCATGTCCATTCTTCATGGTCTTCAGTCACTGCTGCTGAATTCCTGGTCCGTGAGTTCTTCAGAATTTCCTTCTTTTCAGATACTTCTGCCTTCCCAGCTCCCAACAGGCTAGAAAAGGCCTTTGCCCTCCACTCCCAGCACATAGGGGCATCCTTATCTAAAGTCAGGCCATTGACGTCACTCATTTTTCAGAAGGATGCTTAATTAAGAAAGTCAAGACAGAACCACCAGCAAAGACTTATTAGTACTCGCCAGCTGAGGGTCCTCCCCACTCCACAGGGCTACTCCACAGCACCGCAGATGAGGGTCCTCCCCACTCCACAGGGCTACTCCACAGCACCGCAGATGAGGGTCCTCCCCACTCCACAGGGCTACTCCACAGCACCGCAGATGAGGGTCCTCCCCACTCCACAGGGCTACTCCACAGCACGGCAGATGAGGTGACTTGTAAAGAAAAGAAATTGAATTGACTCACAGTTCTGGAGTTTGGAGCCTCTCTGAGGAGAAGAGATAACCAAGGATATCTTCAATGCTTTGTTATTGGGCTCACTTCCAGTGTAGGACAATTTGTCTTGATTCTGGGGTCAGAAAGAACATAGGAAAGGCACCACTAAAGATCTGCTAGAAAAACCACATCTAAAAAAGTCAGGTCCAGCTGACTTTTCAGATTTTGGGGCTGCTGTTTTCTTAGGAGGAAGCAAAAATCAAGTTTTTAAGAAAAGAAAATATTTATTCACTGTGAAGACCTTTGGAATAGGATGGGTGTGAGCAAATTCAAGTTGAAACATCCAAGGATTCTCGAATCTCCTTTTTTAGAAAATGAACATCTTTTATTTATTTGTTGACAGTTTTACACATGTGAATAATGTATCTTCCCCGTCTCCATCCCTAACCATCCCCTCCGATTTGATCTACAGGTCCCCTCTCCAACTCCCACTTCATGTGTGTTCCCCACCCCCTTTTGGAGTTGTCTCAGACCTGTGGTCTCGCTGTGTAGTCCTGGCTAGACTAGAACTCTATGTAGCCCAGGTTGGCTTTGAACTCACAGAGATCTGTCTGTCTCGGCTCCCAGGTGCTGGGATTAAAAGTGTAGACCACTATGTTCGGATCTCTATTTTTATTTATGTGTATGAAGGTTTTGTTTATCTGTATTTCTGTGTACCATGTATATGTAGTGACCTAGGGCCAGAAAGGGGCATCAGATTCCCTGGAAGGAAATGACAGATGGTTCTGAACTACCTAATGTGTGCTAGGATTTGAACCTGAGTCCCCTGGAAGAATAGCCAATGCTCTTAACTGCTGAGCCATCTCTCCAGCCCCTTCTCCTAACAAAACAAAAACCAAAACCAGGAACTGGAGAGATGGGTCAGTGGTTAAGACACTGGCTGCTCTTTCAGAGAACCTGAGTTCAATTCCCAGCACCCACAGGGCAGCTCACAACAGTCTGCAACTCCAGTTCGAGGAGATTTGACACTGTCATACAGAATATAGAAACAGGCAAAACACCAGTGTATATTAAATATAGATTTTGAAAAAAGCAAGCAATCCAAAACTGAAACCAAGCAAACACACTTAACTGAATCCCATCAGTGCTGCCTGCTGAAATGCTAACTGTTCATGTTGGCTTGATTTTGTACAGGTAATCATAGCTGTGGTGGGTCCATGACCGCAGTAGCCATGCTGTGTCCAGAGGACAGCCTTTGATAGCTCCCCATTCTCCAGCTCTTATATTCTGCTCTTCCTCAGTGTTCCTAGGCCTTGGTGGGATGTCAGTACAGATGTCTCATTTAGGGCCGAACACTCAACTGTCACTAATTCTCAGCACTTTGACTAGTTAATGAGTCTGGGATGGTAACTGCAGAGAGCAGCTTCCCTGGCCAAGGTTGAGAAAGCACGAATTCATTTCTTCCTGGGCTGTCAGCAGTCTAACGCTAAGTTCTCTTCAGGAGGCTACATGTTCTTTCTTCTCCCTTGTAAGCCTGAACACTCATAGGAGAGAAATACACTATTCTGCCTAGGCTGAGATTCAAGGATGCCATGTTGCAGTCTCTGCAAATTCCAGGTAAACAGAGTACACAATCACAGAGGATCATCACGTCTCTCCTTGCTGAGCCTACAGTACATTTGGAAGATTGTCCAGGGTGTTACTCAGGAAATCCGCCTGATTCCTTGGTGCCTTCTTTAAAATGATGCCAAAAGCAATTGAGGGGACAGGGTGAGGGGAGGGCTCAGTTGATAAAGCACTTACTGCTTGTGGTGGTGTGAAAGAAAATGGCCCCCAGAGGGAGTGGCACTATTAGGAGGTGTGGCTTTGTTGAAGTAGGTGTGGCTTTGTTGGTAGGAGTATGTCACTATGGAGGCAGGCTTTGAGGTCTCATACATGCTCAAGCCACGCCCAGTATCTCAGACTACTTCCTGTTGCTTGCTCAAGATGTAGAAATCTTAGCTACCTCTCCAGCACCATGTCTGCCAGCATACTATAATATTCCCAGCCACCGTGCTCCCAGCCATGATGATTAAGGACTGACTGAACCCCTGAAACTGTAAGCCACTACCTCAGTTACACATTTTCCTTTTTAAGAGTTGCTGTGGTCACAGTGTCTCTTCACAGCAATAGAAACTTTAGCTAAGACACTGCACAAGCGTGAGGACTTAAACCCTATTCCCAGGTTAAAAACCTGGGTACAATGATGTGTTACCCACTTGTAATCCCAGCACTGGGGGAGGCAGACGTGGGCAAATTCCTGGTCCAGTCCAATGGCAGAGTATGTCTCAAAAAACAACGTAGACATCTCTTGAGGAACACTGGCCTCCACATTCCACATGTGTATGAACACACACACACACACACACACACACACACACACAGAAGCATCCTTACTGCAGTTCAGTGACCCGAATGTCAGGAACTGTGTTGTTTTAACCCTCTGACCGGTTGTCTTCTTTCAGCACCAGAGTGGCAGCCTCTCTCTAACTCCTGCTCAGATGGACCAGACTGTTCCAGAGGATGGCGGTGCAGACAGCGAGAACAGAATCACCCAGATCACACAAGAGATGGCCAAGGAGGTGCTCCTGATGGCCCAGAGCTTGAGGAAGAGAGCGCGAGTCCTGGTACTTGATCTTCAGCAGGTCATGGTGGTGGGTGATTGGGCACCAGTGGGGAAGCGGTGTCTTGGGATCTAGGCAGTGCTAGAAGGAAGGGTCACTCTGAAGATCCAGTCAGTACCCCATCTCTGTAAAATCCGCCTCATTTCTCTCCTCCCCTCATCTTTCTGGCTTGATTGCTATGGTTTTTATCAATTATATCAGGGAAGATGATTTTGTCAAATCTTCAGTGTAGTAAAATTAGTAAAAATCAAGGAGCCATTCATTCCCCAGAACAATGAGTCAAGAGTGTCATTTATACCTTTTAAATTTTACTTTTTTTTCTCTTTTTCTGGTTTTTCAAGACAGGGTTTCTCTGTGTAGCTTTGGAGCCTGTCCTGGAACTCACTCTGTAGACCAGGATGGACTTGAACTCACAGAGATCTGTCTGTTTCTGCCTCCCAAGTGCTGGAATTGATGTGCACCACCACTGCCCGGCTTAAATTTTACTTTTAAGTGTCATTATTTCTCTATGTGTGTGCATGACCCAGGGAGGGGTAGGCGTGCCACGGCATGCCTATGGAGGTCAGAGGACCACTTTGTGGCATCAATGCCTTCTGTTTTTGTGGGTTTCAAGCTCAGTGTACAAAGTGTTTGCAGCGAGTACCCTTTCCCCAGAGCCACTTCAGCAGCCCGTTATTTACATCTTTTAAAGCTGACCTTTGGAACACCCCACCCTATGACAGAGAGGACTGAGTCCTCTTGAAAACTAGCCCATTATGGCTGGCATCTCTGGAGGGGAAGGGCCTTTTTCTCTTTCTTTTTTTTTTAATTCTTTTAAAAAAAACTTATTTATTAATTATATATACAAGGTCCTTCCTGCATGTATGCCTTCAGGCCAGAAGGGGTCACCAGATCTCATTAATGATGGTTGTGAGCCACCATGTGGTTGCTGGGTATTGAACTCAGGACCTCTGAGAGAGCAGTCAGTGCTCTTAACCTCTGAGCCATCTCTCCAACTCAGGAAGGGCCTTTTTCCACTAGCTTCTAGAGTCTTACTTCCACCCTGAGCCTATTCCCACTCTCTGTAACCCTCTTCTTGACAAACTGAGGCAAAAGTTAGCTATCAGCATGCCATAATGGGAAAAAAATTAAAAAAAAAAAAGAAATCTGCTTACTTTGTGCATAGATCAAAAGGAAGACACAAAATGGCAGGTAAAAAAACTTCCAGTGTGGGTCTACCAGGTACAGATGGCTCCAAGGGACCGGACTTTCCTATTCTGGGGCAGGACAGAGGGTCCAGGAGAAAAGGGAAGGACACCCCCTGGCTATATTACTACAGGGACAAACCCTGAGCCTCCATTACACCAAGACTCAGACCTTTCATTGTTGGGTCCCTCCTCCCAGCCAGTCAAAATCTGGCTAAACCAATGATCCCCAAGGCCACCAAAACAGGTGTGACTTTCCAGGATATATTTCCAAATCCGATGTTCTGATTTAAATAGGACACAGGTGTCTGCAGGGGTGTGTGACTAAGAACCTAGGAATGTGCAAGCCCTGCATCCCTTGTGTTTCTGGAGAGATGCACAACCCAAGGACCATTTTAAGAGTGGGGCTTGCTTCTGGTAGGAAGTGACTATGCAGAATTCACCTGAGTTCCCCAATCTCACATCCTGATCATAATACCAATCTTTTTTTTTTCTTAAGTAACTGAAGTATTGTGCTCTTGAGTGAAACAAAAATAAGACAGAAAATATCTAATTAGGGCTGGGGTTATTTGGTAGAGCTCACGTGGTAGAACACTTACCTAGCATGCACAAGGCCATGATTTAACCCCAAGCACCACATAAGCCAAGCACAGTGGTACACGCTGGTTATCCCAGCACTCTCAAGTCAGAAGTCTAAAACCATCATCAGCTATATCAGGAGTTCGAGGTCAGCCCGAGATATGTGAGCCTAGGAGTCTGGGCCCTGGTCTTCTGCTGCCCCGACACAGGAAAAAGATTGTTCCTCATTCAGTCAGGTTCTTTCTAACCCAAGAGAAAGCCCTTAGAGTTGACTCAGGAAATGGTGGTTCAGTCTCAAACATACTCATTTCCAGGGGCAGAAGTAGTTGAGCTAAGAAAGCTGAGGGCAAGCATTGTAATTTGTCCCTGATGTTTCGGGGGAAACCTATGAAGGCAGTGTTTGCCTACTTCTCACATTTCTTTCTCTGCTATAGACCAAAGATCAGCTCATTGCCTCAGCCAGAAAAATCTCAGCTTCCGGAAAAAACATCGCCAGACTCATTCACATCATTGCTAAGAATTGCATAGATCAGAGATGCTCCCGCGAGCTTCTGTGTATGGTGGAGCAGATTCAAACCATGAGCAGCCAGCTCAGCATCATCTCCAGGTATGAAGCAGCTTGCAAGAGAATGCTAAGTTTGTGAGGCTCAGTGGGGATGGAGGGTGCATTGTTTGTATATGTTTAATGACTTACCCTCCTAGAGTTAACACTGGTCCCTCCCCCATGCAGAACACAGGCCCTTACTCTGTGACATCACTGAGCTCACAACACTTCAGGGGTAGTTAGCCTTTGACACAAGTGACTGACACCTTTTCTTTGTAACCATGTGTAAATTTTGACAATTAGCCCTCTGTTTTTATGTTAATCATATCTAATGAAAAAGCCGACTACCTTTTAAAACATGGTGCACAGTGACATTTTGGACAGCGGAAGACTGCATATGTGATGCTGATTCCACAGGTTAATCATGTGATAACAGCATAGCCATCTTAGTTTGTGGAAGTACAAACTGTGATAGTCAACCAAGAGGGAAATTACCAACAACATAGTTCTCAGATGGATGCCTGTCACTGACTCCTGACTGTACATCAGTAGCAAGTTATTGGCCTGGGCATGACGGCACACACCTGTAATCTTAGCACTTGGAAGGTAGAGGCAGGAAGACCAGGAGTTCAAGGTCTGCCTTGGCTCCATAGTGAGTTCAAATCTAGTTCAGGCTACACAAGACCCTCTCAATAAACAAGCGAATACAGTAAGTGAAAACAGAAAAACTACCGGTACGGAGCACGTGGTAAGGCTAACTCACCTATAAACTGGGAATGACAGTGTGCACCTATAATCCTAGCATTCAGAAGGTAAAGGCAGACGCTCACGGCCATCCTTGGCTACACAGTGAGGTTGAGGTCAGCTTGGGCTACATGAGACTCTGTCTCACTCAGCACCCCCCCCAAAAAAAAAATCAAGCCATTTAATATGCCTCAATTCTGGAGCTGAGTCAATTTCATTAATTGTCTCCCTAGACCATCTTTCCTGTTGATATAAATTACACAGCGTAACAGAATTATAAAAGTTTTATTTTGACTTGAGTCCATTAGAACCTGCAGTGATACACTAAGAAACTCCCAATGGTAACTGTCTTCTACATGGAAAGGCTGGACTGTTAAACCTACTGTCAATTGTGAGTGAAATGTCTCAGATATGGGAGAGGACACCAAGGCAGATATGGTTCCTTGAGCTTGCAAGATTTATTTAATGCTACAGACAGACAGACAACAGCATGGAAAGGTCACGTGGCAGGAAGGGGGAGTCTCTTACACCCTTCTGAAGGGAAGGGAGGTTTCACAGCATAATCTTGCAGCCAGGCTGATTCTCAGGCAGGGGCAGGGAAGGGAGTTCAGAGCAGATGTGTGGTGCCAATACCTACTTCTGATGTAAACTCACTTCCTCAGTGCATGACCCTAGGTCCGACCACCAGGACGTCATCTGTTATCCAGGGACTCATGCAGCAGCTAAACTCTTACATTACATTCTCGTGGTGGAGAAATAAAAATGACATTGCTCAAGCTAGAGTGTTTTTACATGTATTTATTTATTCGTTTATTTAGTGTACATGCATGCTCGTCCATGCCAGACATGGGGAAGTCAGAGAACAATTTGTAGGATGGCCCCATGGTTAAGAGCACTGGCTCCTCTTCAGAGAACAGAGGTTTGATTCCCAGCACCCACATGGTGGTGCACAACCATAACTCCATTTCCTGGTGATTGGCATCTTCTTCTGGCCTTCAGGGACAGCAGGTACACACATGGTACATGTGTATACATGCAGGCAAGACACTCATACATACAAAAATAAATCTTTAAAAAATAATAATAAAACTTAGCAACTGTTCTCCAGGAAATACCATTTCAGATGCATAATCATCTCATGTAAGCAGAGACAGTGTTTTTGTTTTCCAGCTACCCAGACCCAAATAATCACACGGAAACTATATTAATTACAACACTGTTTGGCTGCTGGCTCAGTTGTATTTCTACCTAGCTCTTATATCTTAAATTAACCCATTTCTATGTATTACCACGTGGCTATGGCATTACCTCATCTTCTACATGTTTTGTTTCCTCAGTGGCTGGCTGGCATCTTTCTCCTTTGTCAGCTATATGGCACTCAAAATTAGCTGCCAATATTTTTTCTACATAAGAAAAACATAAAAATGAGCACCACAAACAAATCAGTTTTATCATCAAAATGAGACCACCCCCATAGACACAAGGCACATGGTGCCAAGCAGGGAGAACTACAAAAAACTTCCAAGTTGACCGGCAGGAAGCGCTAGGGGGAAACAGGCAAAGCATTCACTGGGTTCTCATGGGAAGGAATGGGCAAGGCCAAATGAGCAGGCTAAGCATGTGTAGAACTGATTATTTTGGATTTAGAAGCTGTGTTTGCAGGTAAGGCATTTGCTCCTTCTGGGAACTGGTGAGCCCTAGAAGAGGCAGTTCCTCCAACACCAGTGTGCACACAGTTCTGTGCAGGGTTTATTCTCTCTCATGTTTGATGACAGCTGGCCTCTGTTCCGTTGCCTCTACTCAGTTATTTCCATGAACAACACATTCTTCTTTGTCATTATAGATGTTATATGACTCACATTTTCTTGGCATTAAAACAAAATTTTCATTTAAAAATGCTAAATTAAGCTCTTAGAGTAGTCTTCCCCTGGGACTATGGAGACGACACCTGCATGAGGAGGACTTGAGTTTGATTCCCCATCTAAAAACTGGGTGTGGTGGTGTGTAGGCCTAACCCCAGGGCTGATGAGGTGAAGACAGGGGGTTCTCCAGGGTTTGCTGCTATAGCCAAACCCGTTAGCTTCAGGCTCAGCGAGAGACACTGTCTCAAGAACAACAACAAAAATTGGGGGGGGGCGACAATTGAGGAAAACATTTTACATTGCTCTCGGTTGTGCACACACACACACACACACACACACACACACACACACACACACTGAATATTCCTACCAAAGTGTCTCAGCTTTCTATACAGGGCTTCCCTCGTAAATACTGGTATTTATTGGCAATTGCCTCCTAACCTGGGTTAAAGACTTCTTTCTTTCCCAATGCCCCCAGCGTAAAGGCCTCCCTGGCAAGAAGCAAGTCCTCTGAAGAGCTCCTTCTAGACAATGCACAGCGACTCCTCCAGGCAGTCTCCAAGGCTGTGAGGGCTGCAGAAGCTGCCTGTCTTCGGGTGAGTGCCGCAGGGACCTAGCAAATGCCAGGCAGTCACAAGGATACCTTCTCTTAGCTATTCCACTCTGTTCCTTCTAAACCAGTGACCTCACTTCCTGTCGGTTTGTATTTGCATGTTTTCTGTTAGCCTGGCCTTAATTTCAACACTTCTTTAGCCATACCCAGTCTGCAGATGAGCCTATTACAGCGCTCAGTGCACCTTTGCTATGTTTTCTTCTGTTTCAGATTTCCCTTTGTTTAGTTAGTCGAATGAAGTTTTTGTTTTTGAGATAAGATCATAGAGAGCCCATGCTGGCTTCAAACCCAATGTGTAGCTCAGGATCTTTTTACCTCATCCTCCTGAGTGCTGAGGTCGTCCGTGTTTACTACCACGCCTAGATCTCTTTTTTTTCCTTTTGTAGGATTTATTATTTACCTGTGCATTTTTGCTCACATTTCAATTAAAGTCATGAAGATATTAATTGTAAGGTATTTACTTTTTTCTCTGATAACAGGCTCAGATCTGACACTAGCTGATTTAGGGGATTTGATTTTTGTTGTTTCTTGACAGTGGATGGAGAGTGTTTTGTTTGCAAGTCTCATAACTTTGCATTGGAAACTTGACATTACATGTAGATTTGTAAACACTAAATAAAATTGACATATATTCATGTCTTCCAGGCACCAGACATTGACCTGTTTTGGATTTTATTGTTGTAATCACTGAGGATTTCAGACTTATCTTGTGTTTAGTTTACTGTCTTTTCCTCAATAGCCGAAGACTTTCATTCAATAAAAAGGACATATTAGCAGTGATTCATCCTATGTGACAGGCGGTGCTCCCTTCCCTAAAGCCTGCGTCTCCAAGAGGTGTTCTTAGTCCCCTATCCCAACCCGAGCCTTTCTCAGGAGCATCAGGTGAGGTCTTAGACAGAAAACTCTGAGGACACATGAGCCTTTCTTGTGGATGGGCGCTAAACTCGCACTAGTCTAATTTGGACATTAGCAATTTGTTCATTTTATTTCTCAGTCCTGGGGGTCAAAGTCAGTGCCCTGAAGAGACTAGGCAGATGCTCTCCTACTGAGATACATTCATCGCCCTTAAAACTTTCCCCCAAGCCTTACATTCAATTACATGGCTGCCCTGTCTCCCTGCAGGCTGAGTCTTGTGCAAACCAGTCCTATTCCCATCTCTCCTCAGAGATGTCTGTTTTTCAATACATCTAAGGCTGGAGAACCTCAAACTCAGTTCTCAAATAGATTCAAGAAAGCACAGTTTTGTGTAATGACTGACTGTCTCATTGGGGTGAAAGCAATACTTTCCTGGCTTCCCGCATCTTAAGCAACAGCTTTAGATGGACACTATTGGCATGCCTAAGAGAGCACCTCCCCGGGTGTGATATGGAACACTGGAGGTGGATGCAGGAGGATCTGGAGTTCAAAATTATCTTTGGATACACAGCAAACTGAATGTCAGCCTGGCAACATGAGACCCCATCTCAAAGCAAAACAAAACCCAAGTCAAAAACAGATTAAGTAAATAAATAAAAAATTGCATAGAGCTGTGTGTGAGGCCTACCTCTGCCCTCATCACTTCTTCCCAGGCTTGGCCGCTTCTCCTTCAGACCTGAACTTAAATTCTACCTCCTCTGAAGGGATGAAACACCTCAACTGCATGGATGCCTCTTGACTCCTGATGGAGTTATGTCCCTATGACCCACCACAAGTTGAAAATATGATTAAGTCATAAATGCATTTCAGGCCGGACATGGTGACTCACACCTGTAATCTTAGCAGTCAGGAGGCTGAGGTAAGAAGACTGGAAGTTGGAGGTTAGACTGGGATACATAGTGATGAGACCTTGTCTCAAAAAGGGAAAAGGAAAAAAAAAAGCTAACAAACAAAAACATAGAAGTCACATTAATAGTTTAACCTAATTCTTAAAAATTACTTTGTTTTTATTTTATGTGTATAAATGTTTTGCCTGCATGTGTGACTGAGTACCACATGTATGCAGTGCCCTCAGAGGCGGTTTCGGGGCGGGGGATGTCAGATCCTCCTGGAACTGGAGCTACAGATGACTGTGAGCCAGCATGTGGTTGCTGGGAATCAAACCCAGGTACTCTAGAAGACCAGCCAGTGCCTTTAACTGCTGAGCCCTGTCTCCAAGCCCTCACACCTAATAGTAATAGCTTAAGACATAATCATATTTCAAAGCTGAAAGGCTGTAAATCGGTAATCATAAGTCAGGGACCATCTGTAATGTAGACTAAATCATATCCAGTTTCCTATTTCAGTTCCTTGTGTGCAAGACACAAGCAGAGCAAAAATTTGGATGTGGAGGGAAAATATATTTTAATGTGTGTTGGTATTCCAGCCTGCATATATGTCTGTGTACACATGTGTGCTTGGTGCCCAAGGAAGCCAGAAGAGAACACTGGGTCCCTTGAAAGAGGAGTTAGAGGTGGTTGTGAGCTATCATATGGGTGCTGGGAACTGGACCTGGGTTCTCAGGAAGAGAGCCAATATTCTTAACTGCTGAGAGGGATGTAAAAGAACTGGTGATGATCTCAGAACATTTATTTCACTGGGATAAATCTAAAGCCCTTTGCTCTACTTTTCATCTCCTTCCAGGGTGGGTGGTCTCTTGCCCCCTTCACACATGATACTTTGATGCTGTATAATGAGAGCTGTGACTCTAGAAGGAATTCCACAAGAGCAAGCTCCACATTGGTGACCCTGGAAACATGGCCAGGGTCCCCAGTATTGAGCTTGACTATCCTTCCACTCTTGCAGGGTTTGAGAGAGCCTTCCTCAGATCCAGAGGAGCTGGAGGTTGCTGCCTTCTGCACACAGTGGAAGAGGAAACTACTACAACACCGACTTCAAGAAGCCTCAGACAAAAACTGTGATGAGCTGGGCTTACGACAAACAAGCACGAGGAACCTCCCAGCATTGGTGGCCCTGGTTCAAGACACATTATAAATGCTGAGGCATATTCTCCAAATCAGCCTGTGTTGACCAGTACTTTGGAAATTTAGCATGCCTTTTTGGGCTGAATCTAAGACATAGGTATATGTGGCCAGGGCTTGTGCTTTACAGAGCTTCCCTGACAGCATTCCTGGTTAAGAACATGAGGTACTGATGGAAACTTAGCAGGGAATGCTCCTGTCTATATGTGATACAAACAGAGGAATTTTAAAAAGAGCAGCACAGACAGAAAGCGAATGTGAATGTACTTGAAGAGACTCATGCCTTTTTGTTTTTTGTTTGTCCCATCCATTCTTTCACTATGTTCTGCTCATTCTGTTTTTTAAACCACTTTATTAATTCACATCATAGTATTCATACATCTAAATTATATTTTCAATGGTTTTTAACACTCACAGATTTATCAACACAGTTTAGATAATCCCTTTAGTGGTCTTTTCTTTTGCCCTAGCCTAGTAGCTGTTACTTACTTTCTGCATTTATTTTTATTTATTTTAATTAATGTTTTAAATTTCATTTTACATTCCATACACAATTCTCCCCCAGTCCATCCTCCGTCCACTCCTCCTAAGGGGTAAGGGCTCCCATGGCAAGTCAACAAAGTCTGCCTGGCGCTTGGTGTGGCTCTCTGCATCTGGTTCCACCTGTTGCTGAATGAAAGCTCTATGATGACAGTTGGGGTATTCACCAATCTGATTACAGGGGAAGGACAGTTCCAGCATCCTCTCTATTACTGCTAGGAGTCTTAGCTGAGGTCATCCTGTGGGTTACTGGGAGTTTCCCTAGCACCAGGTTTCTCCCTAACACATAGTGTCTCTCTCTATCAAGATCTCTTTCATTGATCTCCCACTCCATCCCTCTCCCTCCTCAACCATTTTTTAAAAAAGATTTTCCTAGACTGGATTTTCCTATAAATAGAATAATATAAGCAGTTCTTTGTGACTGGCTTACATTGCTTAGCATAGATTTTCAAAGTCCATTTATATTGGTACTTCATTTCTTCCTGCCATTTCCATTGTATGGGCATACCACACCTTACTTACCTGTTCACTAATGGCTAGACATTTGGGTTCTTTCCAATTTTAACTATTCTGAGTAAAACTTGCATTGAGCTTATTGAAATGCTGTTGTGGATAATACTTCTGCATTACTCTCTTTTACTGTTAAATACATGTCAAATCTTTCAGTTTCTATACAGCTCATTTGTACACTGTTCTCCCTCCCATTATTATGGCAGGTGATTCATTAATTTTATTAAACTTCTTAAAGAACCATATTTTTGGTGTAGATTTTCTTGTATTTTTATTTCCTATGTCACTCATAGCTGTTTAAGGCAGAATAATAAACCTCATTGCAACTGGAGAAGTCCTGTGGGGTGGCTTGATGTGTGGGCAAAGGGAGTGGAGCCAATGCTAGGCAACATAGGAGGAAAGTCCGCAACCATCACACCCACCCGTAGATCCTACATCTCAGTACTGGTAAGATTTGCCCGCTCTGTGATAGTGACATGGTCTGAGAGTGGCCAATTCTTTCCTGTCAGAATTTGAGGACTGTTCCACAGGATGGAATATGTGCCTGGCATTGCAAACCTAGTCAAAACTTTTATGTCTATGTGGGTCACAGGTCCTACAATGAACATACTACTGAGGTTTTGCCAACTTTAGCTAAGCTGCATTATTTGTGTTTGCACCCATAGACTAGTGCAGTTCTTAGCCTTGGTTAAAGAGGCCTATTTCAGCAATGGGCAATGGTCAAAGCAGGGACTCATAACTAGTTAAAGTATTGGAAATGAGTGCTTGGTCCTAAGGGGAACATCTGTGTCACCTTCTCTGAGGCCCAAGGAACATCAAGCAAGGTGGGGTAGGACTATGGAAACCAAGCATGGGGAAAGTATGGCAGGGCACTGAATATGACACAGCAACTACACCAATTCAGCAAGCCAGCTGACCAGTGAACTGCAGGGATTCTCCTGCCTCATTCTCCCTGGTGGTAGGATTACAGGTGTGTGTCATCGTGCCTTGTTTTTCTTATGGGTGCTGTGGATCTGAACTCAAGTTCCCATGTTGGTGCAGGAGAATTGTCTGTATTCTGTCAATCATGTTTTAAATAAACGCTGATTGGCCAGGCAGGGAATATAGGCAGGAAAACCATACAGGAAGTAGAAGAGAGAACAGGAGAATTCTGGGAAGAAGGAAGCTCCCTTGGCATTCCTGTGCAGACCACCGAAGAGGCAACATGTGTCCCTGTCCCAGCTGAGAAAAGGTACTGGCCATGTGGCTAACATAGATAAGAACAATGGGTTAATATAAATTACAAGAGCTAGTAAGAAGACAGAGCTAATGGGCCAATCAGTTTATAACCTAATGCAGACCTCTGTGTAATTTTCTTTGGGGCTTGCCGGCTGTGGAGTACCGGGCGGGACAGAAACCCCAACAAGCAGTCCCCACGTTACACCATGCCTGTACAGCAAATATTGGACCAACTCCCCAGTCCTTTCATCGTTCTTGAGCAAATGAATTTGCATCTTGTAGATATGGCAAGTGATACTCAGTTAAAGCCTGAATGACACTGTTCATACAGAAGAGGCACCAAGACTAGACTATGCTGGCTTTCAATTAAGCAATTTCTGGTGATTAGATTGATTGCTCAACAATTAGATCTAGTAATCTTGTAGGTTCCCATAAGGCAATGAACACTTGATCAGTGGACAGACTAAGAGAGAAACCAGAAACCATCTTACCATCATGTTCCCTGACCATGAAGGGTTGCTGAGCATCTCCTGCTGCAGTGAGATCCCATTTTGACCCTCATGAGTTCCTGCAGTTCATTTTCTAGCAACCTGTCAGATTCACATACTCTAGGCATAGTCAACCTACAGCCATGTACTGCATGCATCCCAGGGTGTTGGAGCACACAAGACTATACAGTGAATGCACAGCTGACAGACCAATAGACTAATCCACAGGAAGTGTATGCGTGTATGTCCACATGGAATAACCCATTTTGCAGAGCTTTGGAAACACTTGCCTTTTGAAAAAGTCATTGTTGTAATGGTAAAAATAAAATGGCACCATTCCCTGAGAGGCTCATGAGCCATGAGGGGCAGTGGGTCCCAGGCAGAAAGTCACATGG
>JAQHUG010000170.1:341075-359257 GCA_028555095.1 Dicrostonyx torquatus | reverse complement strand
GAGAGAGAGAGAGAGAGAGAGAGAGAGAGAGAGAGAGAGAAGAGCAAAAGAGAAGCTACCTCTTTCGGAGAGAGATGGGCTGGAAGTGGAAGGAAGATCCGCTTGACTCTGCAGACAGGGGACAGAGTGGCCAGGGCTTGTCTCTTAAAGGACAGGACAGACCATTACAGTTGTCATTCTGTAAAAGCCTCATGAAGCCATTATTCTCCCTTCAAAATGGGATTCATTCCCAAAACACAGCAGTGTAACTTCTCCTGCATAGGCAATGGAATGAATGACCTTTCCATTCCCCCACACCATGAGACCTTAGAGTGATAACATTCACTCTTTGTTCTAACAGTCAAATTTACATAGAGTCAGTCCCACAGAATTACCTAACAGACCACATAGAAATTTCTATAGAAGACAGGTACTGAGCAGGAAGGCAGCATACCCCACTTTTATCAGACAGACAGGACAGGGTGTGGGTGAAGTCCAGGTTCAGGGACATTTAGTAACTTTATCTAATGGTTTGGAGTGTCAGGTATTTCCCCTTGAATGCTGGCTCTTTCCTGGGTACTGTCACCTGTTCCAGAGTGCTGCTTTGTCAGGTTCTACCTGCCCTTTTTTTGTGATTTTGATATGCATATTATCATTGTCCTTGGCTATGGAATTTTCCAGCTATGTCTGTAAAAACTAGAAACCTTGTTGGAGATCACCCCTTCTTCTTCTCCTCATTGTTTCTTCGTGCAAAGGAATTAAGAACATGTAGCGGTAACGTTGATTTATTCTGTTTACCCTCAGATCCAATTAGCCAGTTTTTGCTGGCCATAGCAAATCTTTCTGGACCCTGAGACTTAATGGGCTTAACCCCAAAATAAACCTCGATTACCAGAGTAACTATGAATGCCGCCCAAACCTTAACATGTCATTATGTCTTTTTAGATAGCTGCCCAGTGCAAACTCTGTAGGTGATGTCACAACATCAGAAGAATGTACACAACTGAATGTAAGAGGGTTCCTTACAGCCAGGAAACAGGGCCTTACGTGTCTGTAGTTAGATAAGGCATAATTTCCCTGAACAAAGGGTTTACTGAAGGGCAGTGTTCCCTTTTTAGGAAGCCTTGGAATGATCCCCATTTACAAACTCTTGTGTGTGCACAAGGTTCCCCTGCCTTGACATGCTGAAATTAGAGCAAAACAGCACACTTTCAGATGCACACCAGTAGAAATGCTTTTAAATTCAGATAATACAGAAAAAATACTACAGAAACTTCCAACAGTGCCACTGTTGAGAATGTCAGTTAGAAATTTTACTAGTAAATTAAAAAAACCCAAGAAAACAAAAAACAGCATAATCTGCCTTTTCCCAAGTGACGTGTTAGCTCTTAATGTTACAGTTATCAATTCAGCAAAGCACACCCTTGCTGTATTCTCTGAACAGATTAGCAATGTAGCTGTTCCAGTAAATTGGTATATATAAACTTTCCAAGGTGAAATAGAAGAATTTCCCAAAAATCTGACATATAATTTTGGGAAATAAAATAATCACACTGGAAGCGTCAAACAAAACACTTCATCCTAAGTAGGTATAACCCAGATTTCAGCCCAGACAGATGGTACTAGTGGATCTGGTAGCAAACCCATCACCAAGTCTGGATACCTCAGGCACAGGCCACCAAAGGCCGTCTTATGCAAGCACCAAAGCCCTGTGGAATCCTAAGCTTGGATCTATGCTGAGCCCCTTTCTGAGTGAGGTGGGGCATCATGTGTAGCATAAGCAATGTAAAAATGTTTTAAATTTTGTCAAGTCAATATACAAATAACTACTTCTTGACTTTTTATTTACAAGGCAGTATACTTAAAAAAAAAAAAACTGTTCTTCTAACTTCCCTCCTAAGCACCTGGAGGAAAAACTGTAAAATGGAGGCACGCAATACCCTCTTCCTGGGCGAGTGACTACACTCTCCTTTGTGTTTACTTTAAAAGCATGCAAAATAAGACAGGGCATCACTGACAATGCCAAGGCACGATGGCAATGGGAATCCAGGGAAAAACTGTTACTATTTAAAAATTCGGCCTCTACGTGTTTATTTCTCTAGAATAAATTATTATGGATAAAACCTCTTTGACAAGATACTGCCATAGGGTTTTTATTTCAGTAAAGAGACACTATGACCATGGCAACTGTTATAAAAAGCATTTAATTGAGGGAGCTTGCTTACAGTTTCAGAGGTTCAGTCCATCATCACCATGACAGGGAGCATGGCGGCATGCAGGCAGACACAGTACTGAAGAGAGCTGAGAGTCCACATCGTGCAGGCAACAGGAAATCGACTGACCACGGAGCAGTATCCTGAGCATAGGAAGCCCCACTTCCTCCAACAAGGCCATTCCCACTCCAGCAAAGCCACACCTCCTAATAGTGTCATTCCACCATGAGATTATGGGGGCCAGTTACATTCAAAGTACACTAACAAAATGCAAGTTTTAATATTCCTTCCAACCTTAATATCCTTAAAGATACTTAAATCCATAGCGAAGGGCTGGGAAGTGTAGCTCAGTGGCAGTTCTTGCCTGGTATGCTGAGGCACTAGGTTCCATCTCTAGCACTGAAAGAAAACAAAAGTTGTTTGTATAAAATCAACAGTGAGTCAGAAGTATGGGGACTGATCACTTGAAGAGCTGATACTAATAATAAATATACTAATGCATTAGTGTATTTTCATTCTTTCTAACACATTTTAAATTTAAATCATGAACAACTCATGAATAAACAGTGGTCACATGCCTACCTAAGTCAGTATCTCTGCTGTTTCTAAGAACCAATGGCTTTTATACTGAATAGATGTCGACCCCACCGTCACATGCTGCTTCAGCAGACATACAACATGGCCCAGCAGCAGAGCAATTGGTGACTTCCATCAACATCCATCATGTATTAATTGGGCAGATCAGATCCCTATCACAAACTACAAATCTATACACCTACCTCTATGGTAGAAAACTTCTGTATTTCTTACACATGCCCATTTGAAGACTTGCTAGCCTGGTGGGCTAGAATTCTTGGAAACATCTCAGGTAATTCTCTTATGATTTCAGTGCAAATCTAAAGCTTCATAAAATCGATAAACCACACAGGTCACACCTAGTTGTTCTAGAACAACTTGGAATAACTTAATAACCCCAATAGGAATGTAGGGATTGTATCTACGATATACAGAAAGCAATTTTATATTTACAAATATGCTACAAAAACAATTCCCTCCCTACCTCAAACCTAGAAATAGTTAAATTATTTATATATCACAGATAAGAAACTCGACATTGATATAAAGCTCAGAAGTCAATTCAGAACAAGAAAGTGAATTCCTTTGTCCTTAGACTTTGATACCTTCAAAAGTTCTCTGTCCTTTCAGCCCCATAGCTATTCAGTTGAATCAAGACTTAACTACTCAACTGTTCTTTCACTCTTAAAATAAATAGGACTAGTAGGAACACTAAGGTCTGGAAAACTAAGACAAGTTAAAAGAAAAAAAAAAATCCGAAGCACACATCATTACATAATGTGGCTCTTTTTACTGCAGTCCAGTTCTGGGGTTTCAAGTACAGGGTGGGAAATATGGAGGCTCCATACAGAAATGGGGTCACATACCTAAGAGTGAAACAAACCATTTCAACATGTGATTTGTTTTCAAAGTTCAGAATAAAGTTCTAATCAAGATACAGGAAAATAGTTTACATATCTAAATTCTTATGATCAGATGCTATTCCTGTTTTATGGCCTGATTCGTACTCTATGAATTCTGAGAGCCAGCAGGAAGGGTCAATGCATCACAACAGAAGCAACTATGCAAATCTTCCAGACACAGCCTATTTCTGTTGTCTGGAAATGTGAAGCTTCTAAGAGCAGGGCAGAACTTACTTTCACTGTGATATTATACACCAAATTCCACAAATTCTGAAAATACCAACTCCATCAGCTGTTTCTCTATTGCTGTGATGAGATCCCATGACCCAGGTAACATACAGAAGAAGGAGCTTATCCTGGCTTGTGGTTCCAGAAGCATGAGTCCAACACGGCAGGGAGGCATTAGAGCAGGTGGGCACGGCTGCAGAAGTCAGAATTTGAGAGGTCACATCTTCAAAGCATGAAATGGGCAAGTTGGAAGTAGGTGAGTCTTTTTTTACTCTCAAAGCCAGCCACAAGAGACATACTTCCTCCAACAAGACCACATTGCCCACACCTCCTCAAACAGTGGCTCCAGCTGGGTCCATGTATTCAAATATCTAAGTCCATGGGGAAAGTTATTTTTAAACCCAATGCAACCCACTTTAAAGAAGGGCTTACTCACTAGGAGAAGCAGGTATTTGTTACACTTTTTGTGAGATAGTAATAAAGGGGGATTAAACAAGTCTATGTTGACGGGCTCTGAACAATACACTGTAATCGAGTATCTCAATCCCAAAGACTTGTGTATATTAAAAGCCCCATTTTAAACATAAAATACTTTCATATAAACTGTATTGTCAAACCTGAAACCAAGATTAAATTTGCTTGTAAAAGCAAAAAAAAAAAAATCACTAGCTGATATAATAGACATGCACAAATGAGTATGGTGGTGTGAATAGTAATGACCCCCATAGGCTCATATATTTGAATGCTTAGTCATCAGAGAGTAGGGTGATTTGAGAAGGATTAGGAGGCGTGGCCTTGTTGGAGGAAGGGATGTCACTGGGAGCAGGCTTCGAGGTTCCAAAAGCCCATGCCAAGCCCACTTCCTTCTCTTGGCCTGCAGACAAGGATGTATCTCTTAGCTGTTGCTCTAGCACCTTGAGTACTGCCATGCCCCTCCATACTTCCTGCCATGCTGATGCTGACAATGGACTAAACCTCTGAAACTGTAAGCAAGTCCCAGGTTAAATGTTTTATTTTGTTATGAGAAGCCTTGGTCATGGTGTCTCTTTACAACAACAGAACAGTGACTATGAAATGAGTAAACAATATTCCATTATTGGAATTAATAACTTTTAAATCCTACTTTTAAATTATCCATTTAATTTCCTTTTCAGTAATTCAAAAAAGAGAGCTTTTGTTAAGAGTTTCATGTTTAACAAGCCAAATTATCTTTTTTGTATATTTAGAATTATTACTAATTCAACAATAAGGATAAATGCATGAGTGGAACTAAAGATTTGTTGCAATTTTTGATTCACTAAAATTTAGATATTTTATTGATTTTTTAAAAAAATTCCAATGAAATGAAATTGTACTACTTTGGGATACATTTTTTTTGTCAGTTTTAACTACTTTATTGACTTTTCAATTAACAGTAAAGTTCACTTGAACAGTAAGTCAGAAAATGGTTTCTATGGTGGCTTTAAACAGTATCTTTAATCCTACCCTGCTATCCAGAGCCATTTTAGACAACAAATAGAAACAAAAACCTTTGCTATGAACTGTGAAAACTGCTTCAATGGGTGCTCTTTAGCTAAGGACTGGAGTAATTACCTTCTTTGTCTCATAAAAAATTCTCCTTTACAAGTGATTTACTGGAGGCATCCCAGCAAACATTGCCATACACCGGCAGTTCAAGAGACCATGCCAGTGTAACACTGTGAGTTATGAGTTAGATCATAAAACACAGGTGTCATTGTCTATACACATCAACGAATACACAAAAATGAATACAAGTTACTTTTCATAAAATACAATTTGTAATCAATTTAAATTTCTAAGCTATGAGAACATTAAATAATTAGAACACAGGTGACCTCTGCTATAGAACCAATCATGTGAGATCTAAAAGATTGTTTATTGGTACCCTATACAGTGGAATATATCTGCCATCTCAGTGGAAGTTTTTGCTATGCAAGAAAAAATATAGAAACTAGACATTTAAAACATTATCAGCTTAATAATTACTACAGTCTCACTTCGAAATTTGTTAAAAATTGCCAGTCATAATGAACACAATTATTGCAGTTACAGAATTTGAAAGAGATAAAAATTATGTAGCTAAAGACTGAACACTGAAATACATACATTATTATCACAATGTGACACAGCAATAAACTCATAACTATTGAATATGAAAAATTAAATTTTAAAAGTTCTGTTACCGAACCTGGGATTTTTTTACTGTAGCAAAACATTTTATTTATTTCCTTCAGCTTCTATGATACAGTATACAATAAAATACTTTTAAAAGATACAACATTCAAGTGCTTCATGTACACAAACAGTGTTGTCAATGCTAATGAAGTGATGCCCTTAAACACGAGCTGAGCTAATTATGGTTTTAAATGTTTTCACCTTGCATTTTACTTAGCAGTTGGCATTACAAACTAATCAGTTTTGTGCTGGCAGAGAGGATCCTAGTTAAAATACTGATTCTCAAAATTAATGTATATCATATTGCTTGAAACTAAACAACCATATAAAAGTGTTAGTTGTTAACCTAAATATTGATTATGAAAGACAACTGGCATTTACTTGGGCTGAGTGTTGAGTTCATGATAGTTCACTTACTTACAAGTAAAAAAGTACTTTTCTAGTTGGGTGGTGGTGGTGCACGCCTTTAATCCTAGAACAGGTTCCAAAGCTACACAGAAACCATGTCTCAAAAACCAACATGATATGT
The DNA here is from genome assembly GCA_028555095.1 of Dicrostonyx torquatus. Classification (NCBI taxonomy): domain Eukaryota; kingdom Metazoa; phylum Chordata; class Mammalia; order Rodentia; family Cricetidae; genus Dicrostonyx; species Dicrostonyx torquatus. Next base: position 352,634 of record JAQHUG010000170.1, on the reverse strand, counting down.
ATTTCTATACTACAGTCTCTTGAAGTTATAAAAATATTATATAAAATACCACAGACTTTAGAGGATATAAGTTCATGTGGTTCTGATACTAGCAGCTGAAAAATGCTTATAATTTAAAAAATAAATAAACTATAGAGGTAAACCAGTTACAAAACAGCAGAGAACTGTGAGAGGGTGGCAACAGCTTAATTACACAACAGCTAACAAAATGGTGACGCAGTTGGATCAAATGTCTTAAAAACCTCTCTCAGAGACTTGTCATCGTCTGGGGCTGGGCTTCCCTGTCCTGGCTCTCTGGCCTGCCTTGGGTCACTGTATGGAGGTCTAATTAAGCCTGTTAAGGCCTGAATAGGAAGACTGTGCAGAGCGGGAACCTGGACCTTATCAGCACTCCTCAGAGTATCTGCCTGCATATCAGCTGGCCCCTCAACAGGGACTTGCATGTCTGCAGGAGTTTTCTGTAGGATCACTTCTCCAGGGGAAGGGTCATTTTTATCACTATTTTTTAAACCACTTTTTTCCTGGTTCTCTGCGTTTTCTTCTGAAGAAATGGCTGCTAGCTCTGATGAAGATGATGAACCCTTCTCCCTAGGATCATACAAACTAATGCCACTAAGAACTGAACTTGAAGTTCCCAGGGGAAGGCCAGCTGAAGAAGACAGTTTGGGGGCATATGGAGGAAGAGCCACAGGACCAGCATTGGTAGGTAATGCTGTTGAAGGCTGGGACAAAGCAGTTGATCTGGCTAAGTTTGGGGCACTCTTTGATACATGTGAGTCCTTTATAGCCACTTGATGTGACTCTGTATTGGGCAGTCTGTGAAGCCTAGGGTCAAAATTCTTTTGCAGCCTAGGGTCTCCTAATTTACCTCCTGAACTATGTAAGTCTGCACACTGTTCTAAGTAGCCCTCTCTCTGTGTTAGATTCATTTTGGCTTTGGCTGCTGACTTTGGATCAAGGGACAGGGCACTTTGATGGTCACTTTTTGTATTCCATAACCTACTGAGCCTCTGGTCAGCTATAAGTGGAGGCAGAGGTAAATTGATTGAAGATACTGGATCAGGTTTAGGTAAAGGTACTGGAAGTAAGTCTTCTGGAGCCCACACAATGTGTTTTGCAAAGTTGGGTTTGGTTAGGATAATGTCCATTTTAATGTGACTGAATTGTCTTAACTGTGACCTTGGATCCTGGAGTACTACTCCAGGTGAAGAATCCAAAGGTATTAAGAAGGCTTTTTCTCTCAGTTCTCGTTCTGTATCTTCATCATCATCATCTCTTCTTTTGGGTTTGCGATTTGTACCAGCATTTGCATGATATAAATCACACTTTGCTCCACTAGCAGAAGAGCCTCCAGGAGCACTTCCATTCCCTCTTAATTTCCTGGGGTCCCACGCAAGTCTAAGATCCACTGGGACAGACTCATGAGGCTTCCTAATGTCTTGCCTTGGGACAGTCCGAAGCCTAGGGTCAACCACCTGACTTCCTCTCCTCTTCTCTTTAGCAAGTCTCGGATCAGTAGGAATGCCAAGCTCTGGGGGAGGGTGCTGCTGACTTCTTAGAGTTCCTGTTTGTTTCTGTAATGTTCTCAGTATTGACCTGACACCACTTCCTTCTTCCTCTTCACTGCTGGAGTACCAGTTAACTGTATCGTCTAAACGAAGACAGAAGTTTGTGGTCAAAAACAAAGCATTCATATGTGACCTTAATTAAGACTAAAAGCAATACTATTTCTGTACTTAGTATAGTCATTAAAAGAGATCCCCCCCCCGCCAACCTACTTGGCTACATGTACTCTCGCCTCTGAACAATAGTACAGATTTCTCCACTCCTAGTAACAAGCAAATTTAGACAGTTTCTATTCAAGTGTATTCTCAATGTTTAGGAAGGGCTGATCCTGCATCAACTGGTTTTAGGGACATGCACAGTAAGGCAAACTGTGACTTTCAAGTACACTTTTAGGAAGACTATTCTATCCGCCATCTTTTTTATGCTTGTGTATAAATATAACCTTTGCAACTGCTATTTAAAGCCTGTCACTGAAGCCAGGAACAATTATAAGACGAGGGCTGCAAGGTAAACTGGAAGGTGATGTGCAGAGGAACTCATTTTCACATCTAACCTATTAAACCTTCTTCCTTGCTTGATGCTCTGTGAGACTGGGTGCCAGCTGCTTCTTCTTCTTGGTACCTCTGAGCCAATCTGATGAAGAGAGCTCTCTGCAATGCAGGAGGGAACCCTGAGGCAGACAGAGGGCTATGACCTGTCACACTGCTGCTGGTGTCAGGCCCACTCCCAAGGTTAGATGAATCATGGGCAGTGGGAGGCTGCTGGGGTGCAAATTCTTCAGGCCACATCTCATCTACAGACACAAAAGAGACACTGTGAGCTCAAACTTCACCAAAGTGTAAGAGACTGAATCTCTCCTAATTACCACATTGAATTCTTAAGTTGTATAATTAAATATTAAAAAATGCCTAAATTCTATTGTTTTAAATTGATGTGGGATGTCCTTCTGTATATGTGCTGCTTTTATTGGTTGATGAATAAAGCTGTTTTGGCCAATGGCTTAGCAGAGTAAAGCCAGGCAGGAAATTTAAACAGAGATATAGAGAGAAAGTAGGTGAGTCAAGGAGATGCCATGTAGCTGCTGAAGGAAACAGATGCTCAGAACCTTTACTGATAGGCCACAGACTTGTGGCAATACACAGATTAATAGAAATGGGTTAATTCAAGATGTAAGAGCTCTCTAGAAATACGTTTGACTCATTGGCCAAGCAGTATTGTCATTAATATTATCTCTGTGTGATTATTCATGTCTGGGCAGCCGGGAACGAATGAGCAGTCATTGACAACAAATGGCGCACCAACATAGACTGATTACATCCACATAAAACCTGAGAGACCTTGGGAAGAGATTCTAGACACAAAAGAACATAGATAAACACAGTTTCTTGGTAGCAGCAGTTTCTCAGGTGGGCTCTGTTTGCTGGCTACAAGTAGAGATGCTGCTCCTTTAAGAAGGCTTCCTGGTTCATACTGGCAGCACAAACAGTTCTGGCTCTTTCAGGAGGTCCTGCTATAAAACATTAAAATGGGGTTTGTGAGCAGCACGTTACAAAATGCTTAATGGTGACACAGACCTGCTGCATCCATGAAGCTGGGGCAGTGGACATGCCTCTGCCATGTTGGACTGGTTGGAGAAAACAGGCAGGGCCGTGGAGTTGGTCCTAACCATACCCACTTAACATCAAAAAAAAAAAAAAAGCACTCCTGGTCAGAAAATGATTACAGATATGCAATAAAGACAGATTCAGATGAACAAGTACTCTGAATGGGTCACAGCATTGGATAAATATACATAGGCTTGGGAGAGGGAAGAAAAAGTATAGATAATTACAAAAAGAAATAGGTTTAAAAAATAAAACAAAGTCTTTAAAGAGACATCAAAAGTAATAAAAGGTTACAGACAGTCATAGATTAAAGGAGTAAAGAAAAATAAACCACATAAAGATGGAATATACTCAGGGCTGGATTATGTATATTATTATGTTTTCTTTGAATTTTTTGGCCGTAGAGAGACATCTGATTCTGGGGGCTGCTAAGCTAAATCAACATATATGTTATAAAAGTATCTTAACTTCAAAATTTGAGTCTAAGGATAAAAAAGAGGTTCTGCTTTTTAAAAAATATTTACTTATTATGTATACAATATTCTGTCTGCATGTATGCCTGCAGGCCAGAAGAGGGCACCAGACCTCATCACAGATGGTTGTGAGCTACCATGTGGTTGCTGGGAATTGAACTCAGGACCTTTGGAAGAGCAGGCAATGCTCTTACTGCTGAGCCATCTCTCCAGCCCCAAGGTTCTGCTTTTATTTCCACAGAAACCTGTGGATTCCCTCTAGGCTAAGGTGGTTTGATGGAAAAATAACCCCTGAAAGTTCTCTGTGAACCCTAAAAATACTTCGCTCAACAAAAAGAGGAAACCATTTGGAGAAACTATGTCCAAATTCCCAAAATGATTGTTTATAAATGTTTGTTTTCATTTAAAGGGGGATATAATATAGATATAAGTACTTTACATTTGTATGGACTTTGGTGTATTAATACAAATTTAAGGTCAATTTAGTTATATGTGTATTTCTACTCTTATTTAAGGTATTGTGCCTGTACAGATAATTTAACTGCCAGGTATTCTGCAGGACAGAAGAGAGTGACTGACAAACTACCAATATAGGCAGAACAGATCTTCAAATTTCCTGCTTCACAGAAAAGTCTTCTGGATACTATGGGCCTGTAGGCTGAAGATGGATACCCCAATGGTACAGAAGAACTGTGGGTTACTATCCAGGCAGTAAGATGTCTAAGTCAATTCTAGAATTTTGGAAGTTGCTTGATTGCACTTCCTGTTTACTTAAGTAATATTATTTCCTTCTGGAGTCTTTGGCAGAGTTGAAGAAAAATAGTTTTAATTATAGTTTTCTTTAGTTATGATAAAAGATAAATTAAATATAAAACTTTAGACTCACAAAAAATTGTAACTATAATTCTTGCTTGATAACAGTTTTGTATATGTAATTTTACTATGTTAAAGTTAAAGCCTTTCTTTTTAATTAGTCAGGAAAGGGGAGATCATGTAGATGTCCTTCTGTATATGTGTCGCTTTTATTAGTTGATGAATAAAGCTATTTTGGCCAATGGCTTAGCAGAATGAAGCCAGCTGGGAAATCAGAACAGAGATATATAGAGAAAGTAGTTAAGAGTCAAGGAGTCGCCATGCAGCTGCTAAAGGAGAGAGATGCCCAGAACCTTTACCAGTAAGCCACAGCCTCGTGATGATACACAGATTAATAGAAATGGGTTAATTCAAGATGTAAGAGCTTACTAGAAATTAGCAGTGTTGTCATTTTGTTTTGTTTTGTTTTTTGTTTTTTGAGACAGGGTTTCTCTGCGGCTTTTGGAACCTGTCCTGGAACTAGCTCTTGTAGACCAGGTTGGCCTCGAACTCACAGAGATCCGCCTGCCTCTGCCTCCCAAGTGCTGGGATTAAAAGGCATGTGCCATCACTGCCCAGCTCCAAGCAGTGTTGTCATTAATATAGTTTCTATGTGATTATTTGGGTCTGGGCAGCTGGGATCAAATAAGCAGTCTCTGTCTACATTAAATTCTGTATTCTTAAACATTATCAGAAATTTAGTTGCATCAAACGTTAGCTAAAGTTTTGTTCCTGTAATTTTGAAGAAACTGAAAACATTTCAAGGTTTCAATTTCATCAATTTTACTTAACTTAAAAATGCATGTTTTTAATGAAAAGCAAGTCTTAACATTCTAAATTGGAAGTTAGTTGCCTTCGACTTACCAGCACAGTTATCAGGCGGTTGAAAACTATGTGCAGCATGCTGTGAGTAGTAGTCCTCATAAACCTCGGCTGGGACTTGCGGGGACGCAGAGTCCATGCTAAGCTGCATCTCTCCAGGCATTTGCTGGTATAGTGAGGCTGAAGAACAGTGGTTCTCTCTAGGGACTTTCATCACAGGTCCTGGAAAGCTTGGGGAATGATAAGCTCTACCCGTGGCTGGTAGTATGTCCAACTGAGTAAGTCCTCCAGCTTGACTATGAGAGCTTACAGTTTCAGGTGGACCAGGTGGCAAAGGTGCACTCTCGTGCACTGGCGGACCAGGAGGTCCCACACATGGGTGATGTCCAGGGGAGCCTGGATGCCTCACAGGACTATCACAACCTTGAGGCACATTAGGTCCTGGATCTGGACTTGACTCAGAAGTGTACATGTGCTGTGGACAGGGACTGCCTTCCTGAAACTGTGGTCCTGGTGGTGAGGCACTGCTGTAAAATGCTGGTGGTCTATAGAAAAAACAAAACAAAATAAAAATAAAAAAACAAAAATAAAAAGCAGTAGTTCTCAGTTCAAAGCAAAGAGACAAACAAAAATGTTATAATCCTAAATAGATAATAGTTAAGGATAATCTTTTATGTTCAATTAGAATCCTGTGTATTTAAGAGATTACTTATTCCATATCATAGGTAGGTTAAAAACACACATCTCTTGCTTTCATTTAGATATGGCTCTCTTAATTGCTGTTCACTGCCAGCTGTTTGGAAAATACAGAAAACTGCAAATATAAAGTCATTTGAAACTGAGCACTAGGAGACTCTTCTGTTTTTCTGGATATACACAAACTTGTCTACAATCAAATTAAAATCTTATTATCTATACATATAGCTCTGATCATGATTTCCAATGGAAGCTTATTATGTTGATGACATACAAAAGATTTCATTTTTAATGCTGACTTTATCATTTCTAGTAGTTTTGTCAGTTTATTTTTTGGTTTTGTTGAGAGAAACTTCCCAGTGATGAGTCTCCCACAACAATTCTAATCATAACATATTTATACCTTTAATTTACTTCATTGATTATGATGTATAATATTGGCAAAATTGTGGGTATTCCTATCTTCTTAAAATTTGAGGCAAAGTCTCACTCCATGGCCCATAGCAGCCCTAAACACATAACCCTTCGACTTCAGTCTCCTGTCCTAGTCTGCTTTCTATCACTGTGGTAAACACTGCGACCAAAGCAACCTGGAGAAGACAGGGTTTACATCATCTCAGTCCATCATGAAGAAGAGCTGGGCAGGAACTCAAGGGAATGAAACAACCCGTAGAGGAACACTGCCTTCTACTGGTTTGCTCCCATAGCTTCTTCAGCCTGCTTTCAACCCAGGTCTACCTGTCCCAGGATGGTATCGCCCCCATGGGCCATATCCTCCCAAACAATCAAGCAAATGCCCCTCCAGTAATACCTACAGGCCAATGTGATGAAGGCATATTCTCTAAGGTTTCCTGTTCCAGACGACTCCAGCTTGTGTCAAGCTGACCGAAACAGCACACCTCTCAACTCCCAAGTTCTGACATCACGAGCACATCTACCACCATGTCTGGTTTTCTCCTTAACTTTAACTGAAATACTCTTACTGGCTCATGTTAGTTGTGATATTTACTCTAGTTTCTTGTTCCTCATCTGCTGAGGTATCATTGCCTCTCTGGGCATTCAGGATTAAAGAACAGTAAATAGCAGGGGACTGGGTATATGTTCACTAAAGGACAGGAATCAGGACTGAAATGGCCTTGCTAGAAAATGAAAACTGGATGCGGCTTATCCAGAGTCTTTCCTAATACCTTAAGGAAATTATTTTCAGACAGAACCAAATATAGGAGACAGTATATCAGCCACTTGAAAATGTAAGCTCATAAGTAAGTAGAAGGAATGTCAAACCCATCCTGCCAGTGCTACTATACAGCAAAGCTTCTAAAGTTGTGCAAAATCTATGAGAAAATCACTGGGGGCAGGAAAGAAGGGTAAGGGCAGAGAGAAAGGAGAAGCAGCAACCCTAAACCAGGCCAGGTAACTGCTGTTCTGCCTAGGTTTAACCATATGAATGACCTGGAATGCTCTTTGGTATCTTAATGTTGAGCTTTAGGGGAAAATGCTGCCATATTGGTGGTGTTAACTTACTTCTTCCCAATTTTATGTGCTAAATCCACAGTAGGTTTTACGACTATTTCAAAAAGAGATGGAATTTTCTTCATATCATCAGAAAGATCTGTCTCAAAATCGTCTTCAGGATCAGAAAAGGGTAAGTGCTCTGATGGGGTTGGCAGAAGCCCGACTCCTGGGGGAGGTTTGGGGAGAGGAGTTATGCCACGCTTTCTAAGTTCTTCCAATTCTCTTTCGTCTTCATTTGTAAGTTCCTCATCAGCATTCAACACCTGAACAATTGCAAAGGTTAGTGCCTCAAAAACAAGCTTTCCTCCTCACATTTAAAATGAAAAACCTCAGTAAGCTACTTTCGTTAAAAGAAAAAATTAGGATTAACATTAAAGTTTAAATGAATCAGAGATGAGTAATTATTTTCAATACGCAGAATGAGGTTCAAAGCGGTTTAAAGCAGTCAAACATAGAAGGTAATTTAGTCTGGAACCCTCTCTAGCTTTTGCACACACCATAGACACAGACAGACAGATACACACACACATTCTTCTAACAATGCACTTGGAAGCCTAGCTACTTTACTTGCATGTACTATACATACACACCCCTCTCCAAATAATGTACCTAGCAACCTCAGAATCCCCTACGATCCCCACTTGCTTGGATACATATACTCTCATTTCTGAACAACAGATTTCTCCACTACAAATAACAATCAAATTTAGACATCTTTTATTCAAGTGTATTCTCAATGTTTAATATGAAAAACAGAAGGGCTGATCCTGCATCAACTGGTTTTACGTGCATGCACAGTAAGGTAAACTATGTATTTAAAGTAGACTGTAGGAGTAACTTATTTACTATCTTATTTAAGCACATTTTGCATAATTGGATATATATGTGATTTAAATCAGATATATTATGGGAAGAGACATGAGTAATAAAAAAATTATTATATGACCTAAACTACTAAGCAAAATAGAGAAGTAGGGGTTGGAGCAATGACCTAGTGGTTAAGAACATTGACTGCTCCTCCAAAGAGTCCAGGTTCAGTTCCCTGCATCCACAGATGCAGCTCAAAACTGTCTGTAACTCTAGTTCCAGGGTATCTGACACAATTTTTCTGGCCTTCAATGGCATCGGGCATATCTACGCTACACACACATGCATGTACATAAAACACTCATAAAATAAGAAGATAATAATTTTTAAAAATAGAGAACTACATGCTACATTTTTCTTCTTGAAGCCCACTCATATGCCCATTGTCAGTACTGACAAGTGCTCACTCCAATCCAACTTTACTCCAAAGAAAAGTTATCCTGCTACTTTGGCAACTTTGTATGAACCCTTATTTTCTTTTTCTCTTTTTAATTAAGCAATTTATTTATTATTTTCTCATATATTACATCCCAACTGCAGTTTCCCTTCCCTCCTTTCTTCTGGTCCCCTCCCCTTCTCCCCCAGATCCACCTGTCCTCTGTTTCGCTTCAGAAAAGAGCAGGCCTAGCAGGAATATTAACCAAACATGATGTAACAAGTCACAGTAAGACTAGAGCCCTTATTTTCAATCTTTAAACAAAGGCCAAATTCTAGAACTCTTGATCCTTAGTAAGTTTGGAGTATTGTTCAAAGTTAAATTACTTCTTTTAGCATTAGAATGGGGATCAGATTAAAATATTCTCAAATTTCTAGACCAATAGTTCTATTTTCCAACAAACTATATTACTAGAACAAAACCTACAGGATGTTCCTCAATTTCTTTGCAACTTTATAAAATACTCTTTATAAGATCTGATTTAAGTAAAATCTGAGGGAAGATCTAACAAATAATCAACAGTGCACAAGCACGACTCACTTTGTCCAGAAGTTTCTTTGTCTCTTTAGTCAGATCATCATGGGAAAACTTGCAGTTGTCTCCTTGGTAGCACTTCGCTCCACTATGATAAAACTTGCAAGGAAATTCACGTAAACAAAAACATTAAGGAACAGACCAAGTACAAGCAAGGATAATTGTGTGTGTGTGCAGATCTGTGCATGCACAGGTGCACATACCCGTGCCTGTATACATGGAGGGCAGACATCAACACTGAGTGTCTATCACTCTCAACCTTAGTTTTTAAGACAGTTTGTCACTGAACCTGGAACTCATCATTCAGCTACACTGGCTGGCCAGTGACATCTAGGGATTTTTCTGTCTCTACCTACTGCCCAGCACTGTGTATACATGCCACTGCACCCAACTTTTACATGGGTGCTAGAAATCTGAACTCAGCTCCCCATGCTGAGTTCAAGCATTTTCTGGAGCCATCATCCCAGGCCCAAGGTCAAGTCTTTTTCATTTGAAAAAGTAACTGTTATAAAGATGATTCACTTAGAGATATTTGCTGTATAACATTGTATCTACAATTAACACTTACATGTTATACCTTCTTAAAAATTGTTAAGAGAAGGCTGGAGAGATGACTCAGTGGTTAAGAGCATTGGTTACTCTTCCAGAGGTCCTGAGTTCAATTCCCGGCAACCACATGGTGTCTCACAACCATCTATGATGAGATCTGGTGCCCTCTTTAGGCGTGCAGGCATACATGCAGGCAGAATACAGTATACACAATAAATAAATAAACCTTAAAAAGTCTTCTTACCACAATAAAAAATGCTAAATCAATACAAGTTTGCAAGTATTTGCTATACTGAAGAACCTATAATCATGTCTAATAATCTATTATAGATCAATATTTTAAAATACAGAAACATTAAAAATTTTAAATTCTTATTCTACAACTACAAATGTACTTTTTCCATTTTTATTAGTTCTTTGAAAATTACATTCAGAATGTTTTGATAATATTTGCTACTTAACTCCCCTCAGATATACCCCCTTCTCTATCCTCCCAACTTTGTACCCCCTAAAACCAAAACCATCAAGTCTAATTTGTGCTATCCATATATTTTTAGTAGTGTGACCAACAGGAGCACAGTCAACCTACCAAAAGCAATACTTCGAAAAAAACTGACTAATAGCTCCTCAGCTAGGGTGGGACTTCCTGTCAACATCCCCTCTCCATGCTTGGATTATTGTTCTTGAGTCTGCACATCTTGTGCTTGCTGTCACACCTGTTCTGAGTTCATACATGCAACAGCCCTGCTATGTCTAAAAAACACCGTTTCCTTGTAGTCATCCACTGCCTTTGGCTCTTAATATAGTTCTGTGTTATGGAATGACCTTTCATATATTGTGAAGATGTGTCTTTGCCAAGGTGCCATTTTTTTTTCTAAGACAGGGTTTCTCTGTAGCTTTGGAGCCTGCCCTGGAACTAGTTCTTGTAGACCAGGCTGTCCTCAAACTCACAGAGATCCGTCTGCCTCTGCCTGCCTAGTACTGGGATTAAAGGTGTGCGCCACCACTACCGGGCTGCCAAGGTGCCTACTAATGGTTTAATAAAAATCTAATAGGCCATTAGCTAGGCAGAAGGTATAGGTAGGACAGCCAGATACAGAATGCTGGGAAGAAAAAAGGTACAGACTGCATGAGAAGCAGTGAGCAGTATGAACACTATGGAGACAAGGAAATATGAAGCACGGTTAATAAAAACTCAGAGAAAAACTGGGGTACAACCTAAAGTTCAGAAAAGCAAAATAGCTGACCACTTGCTCTTACCTTTACCTAAGTCCAAAAATAGTGATCCTGCTTCCAGAAATCTCAGATGAGACTGTGTCTGTGAGCTGTCTCTTCCAGTATTATATAAACCTCTGTAGAGCTAGGATTAAAGGCATGCACCACCTGGTTTCGATGGCAAACTAATGTGGCTACTGGAATTAAACGTGTGTGTTACCACTGTCTGCTCTGTAAGGTTGACTAGTGGGGCTGTTTTACTCTCTGATCTTCAAGCAAGCTTTATTTATTAAAATATAAATGAAATGCCACTACAGTAATAAAGCTAAGAGGCAGAAAGTAAATGAAAAGAAATGGGTTAATTTAAATTATAAGAACTACATAGAAACAAACCTAAGCTAAAAGCCGAGTTTTTATAATTAATAGTAAG